>BQNB010091171.1:0-24794 GCA_026074375.1 Tanacetum coccineum
ATGCATCATTGGCATAATTTCAATTTGTATTCATACTTCATTCATGCTTCTTTGGCATTTTAACTTTCGAATTATTAAGAACAGAAAAATCTCGCTTTAAAAAATCTCGCTATAAAGATGTTCATCAACATCATCAGCATCTCTATCTTTAACCAAAGGCTTTTCCAAATCTATAGGAGTGGAGGCAGACTTCACATCTGAGTAGTTGAACTTTCTCAAAATTTCATGGACATATTTATCTTGACTGATAAAGATGCCTTTCTTTCTCTGTTGGACCTGCAATCCCAAAAAGAAGGTGAGTTCTCTTATAGAACTCATCTGAAACTTATCCTTCATAAGCTTCTCAAACTCATCACAAAGCTCCTTCTTGCTAGATCCAAAAATAATGTCATCTACATAGATTTGAACAAGTAAGATATGCCCCTTTTGACTTTTGATAAATAAAGTTTGATCAATCTGTCCTCTTTGAAATCCATTGCTCAAAAGATAAGTGGCCAATGTGTCATACCAAGCTCTAGGTGCTTGATGAAGTCCATATAGTGCTTTCACAACTTTATAGACTTTATCAGGATGGTCAGGATCTTCAAAACCTGGAGGTTGACAGACATATACCTCCTCTTCAATTTGACCATACAGAAAAGCACTTTTGACATCCATTTGATAGACTGTAAAACCCATATAAGAAGCATAAGCCAGGAATATTCTTATTGCCTCTATTCTAGCCACAGGTGCAAAGACTTCATCATAGTCTATGCCCTCTTCTTGAGTATGTCCTTGGGCAACAAGTCTTGCTTTGTTCCTGATGATTATCCCCCTTTCATCTTTCTTGTTTCTGTAGACCCACTTTGTACCAATTGCTCTATGACCTTTAGGTAAGTCTACAAGAACCCATACATTTTGCAGTTTGAACTGTAGGAGTTCCTCCTGCATTGCTTCTACCCATGCAGGGTCACTAAGAGCTTTAGAAACTCTTTTTGGTTCTTCCTGAGATAGGAAACAAGCAAAAAGACATGTATGAAGGTCCTGGTGAGTCTTTCCTTCATATATGGCACCAAGAAATCCTAGTTCAGAGTAAGAAGTTGTCATCCTTCTTGTTTGAACAGAAGACTGCACATCACCAATCACATGATCAATTGGATGATCTTTGTGAATTCTTGTATGAGGAGTGGAAGAAACTGCATAAGATGGTGAAATGTTCCCCAATTCAATTTCTTGATCCTCCACTTGTGTGTCTTCAGATGTAGGAATTGGTCCCATCAAGTCTTCAGGAGTAGCAATATTAACTTCAGGAACAGCAGTACTAACTTCTCTACTACCAGTATTAACTTCTGGACTGGCAGTATTAACTTGTTGATCAGCAGTACCATTATTCTGAAGACTGCAATCATCATGAGTCCCATTTTGATCTTGTAAACAATATTTGGTGTAGCATCACCAAAATATGAAAGCACCTTCTAAATTGGCATTGCATATCCACATCTAGATCTTGTTGTGAGGATGTGCTCGGACCTCAGAAACTCCTTTTATACCTGCTGAATCATTAGAAAAAGTCATGCACAACTAGTAATAAATTCCTTGATTGGGTTAGAGAATCAAGATCAATTGCCTCATTGGGACCATTTCCTTTCTACCTTAGGTTTATTCTCTAAGATACTAACATGCGCAAGTTTTCCTGAATTTTCTGGGTTTCTAATTGTTGTATTACCCTAAAAGGCTTTGCACTTAAGGAATATCCAACAAAGAAACCCTCATCATTTTTTCCATCAAACTTGCCCAACTTATTAAGGTTTGAGAATTGTACAAGACATCCAAATGGTTTCATGAAGCCTATAGCTGTTTAATAACTTAAAGAGTTCATAGGAGTTGTTATGAGGCGTGTCTATTATGCTCCTATTTCTGTACATTAGTAAGCGTAGAGATCAGTTTCTGCCAAAATGTTGTAGGTCATCATCTGCACCAATTCTTCCAAGATTGGGGCATCATTATTTTCTCTAGCTTTTCTTAGGTTCTTTTCCCTATACTTGATTGCAGGACAGATAAAACTTTTCTTTTCCAATCTTTATTACCTTAAATGGAGACGTACTATAGCTAGAATCAGTCTTGTGTTGTTGTTTTATAGTAGTCATCTGTAGTCTCCTTAGAACTTAATTTGACTCGTATCATATAATAGTAGTTTGGCTTAAACTTGAATTCTAGGTTACATACTTCATTTTCCTCAGGTTGTTTGAATTCTTCAAGACTAAATCCTGTTAAGTCTAAAGGTGTTGGCGTCTATTGAGAATCAAGGGATGAGGTGAGGGAAAACAACATTATAGCCAAAACCTTTTGCTCTTGTTAGTTACAGACTTGCTACAAAATCATTATGTCTATTTGATGTATTTTTCTTAACTTTGCAATCTTAAATTCAAAACCCTCTTTTTTCTTCCTTACCACCTTTTCATGTTCTGTCCTTAAGTAATCCCATTAGTAGATATTCTTTTGTGTCCTACACTTATTTTAAGAAAGCAATTTTCCTAGTAAAAAAAGAACTTCAGATTCTTTTATTTTTAAATTACTTTGAGCTTTCTAAATTTGATTTAACTCTTTTATATGGTGCTGCTTGTTATAAAACCAGTATCATCATAAATTTAAATGCAAATCATCATACTGTTTCTTTAGAGCTTCATTATTTTGCAAACAAGAATTTATGAACAAGATTTATCTTGTGATCACCTCAGATCTGTGTGTGGCCATGTGGAGCCAGGTTGTGCTTGAATTTTCTTCCTTGCCATGTCACTCCAATCAATCCAGACCTTTAGACAATTGCTTTTTCAGAAGCAATTCTCAATCCTTACTACACTTTGATGAGCTTCCTTTGATTCCAATTTCGGTTGTCTTTACTTCTTGGTGATCTGCATTTATGGCTAAAAGGTCCAATTTTATTACAAGTTGAAACATTCTACCTTTGATTGTATCACATCCAGCAGTACTGCTTTCTTACTTTTTTTTTACATCAATGATGTTCTTCTTCTAGTTCTTTGATAGAACTTTCTTGCCCTCATGCTTATCAGCTGCCATATTCCACCTTTAGATCCATGTTTTCAAAATCATCATTCATGAAGTTGCTCATGTCTTCATGACTAGTTCAGGTCACATGTGGTTGAGTGGTACTGAATAGGGCATAAACTATGGCATCACTAAAACTAGGCAGTACTAGCAGTATTAACTTGTGTGCCTAGTACTACTCCAGTGTTAACAGTATTATTAGTATTAGTACTGCTTGAACTGGAGTGGTTAAAATGCTAGTTCTTATCTCATGTTTGCAAGCAGCAGTTCTCTTAACCTTTTGGTCAACAATTTTAAAAGTGGTTGTACAAAGCATCCGATACCCATCGTATTCAAAGTGGGTTGGTCATCCGAACTACAACCATGTGTATCAACGTAAGAAAGGTAAGCTTCTCAAATACTTAACCATTTAGAATCTTTTGGTGGAGTTTCTACACCCAGAATTGCCAATCTACTAACTAGCTTTGAAGCCTGGTATAGATAGGTGTCCAGTGATCTGAGCTTGTAGCATTAAAGTTTTCATATTGTTGCTTCAGTAATGCCTTCTGTGTCTTCTTTGTTGCATCATTTCCTCCAAAGCGAGCTTTAATGGCAACAAACATTGATTGAGCATCAACATACTGATCGAAGGTAAGTTGATGCTCATTTGGCAGTGCCATGAGCAAAAGACTTTGAGCCTTTACATCATTCTTTTTACGCCAATCTCGGTACTTCAGCAGTAGAGGATAAGCTCATTATTCAAATGATGTTGATGGACAGATTCTGGTGCTGTAACAGGAATAGGTACCCCCCCCCCCCCCTCCCCCCCCCCCCCCCCCAATGAGTTTCCTTTTTCTATGACTTCCCATAATGCTATTTTCTTGGATCTGAAAGTATCTGCTTGATTCTGATGTCCCACATTTATACTCTCCTAGTTTGAGCTTCGATGGAGCTTTGCAATGCATTGTTCTAGAATTTTCTAATCACTTATTTCTAGATCAATAAGTTTCTAAATGCACAGGCTATGATAACACTTGTTGATCCCACGCCATGATCGATTCTTTAACGTAGTAAAGAGTTGTACCTTTGAAGAATCCAAATAAACAAAGATTGAGACTTTGTATGTATACCAAAGTGTATGCGAAATCTACACTCTGATGCTCTAGAGGTGTTTATTAATGAAACAATGATAACCAAACAAACAATGAACAATGAACAAACTGCTTCAATATTATTAAAATAATACAAGTACTCTTGAAGTACTAGGGTTACAAAAACCTTGAAGCTATTACAATTTATCTCTCTAAGTATTTCTATCACTTGAAAAGTATATATATTCTAAAATTGGATCTCCCTTTTATAGATACTACAAGGAGTCCTTTACAAAGATAACAAGCCTACCTTTTAGGATCAGTTACAATTCAAATATAAACATCCTGATATAATCTCCATGCATCCTTATCTTCAATTCAGCAGCTTTAACCATCAGCAGTACTAACTCTTTTCTACTATCAGTATTAATTAACACTGGCAGTACTAAGTTTGTAGTGGCAGTACTAACTTCATTAGTACTGTTGGCAGTATTAAGTCTTGTGAAGATTTATTCCTAACAGAAGCCTTTCAGTAAGTAGTGGATTTTCTAAAGGCAGTATATCATGTATGCCCTTATGAGAATCCCTAAGATATATATTTTCCTTAACTCCAACAGTTTTGGGGAACAAACTACTGCTAGAAACACTGATGTGGAGAAGTGGAAAATAATTTTGCTAGCATTGATGGACAAGTCATGATATCATTGAAGCATCTCTAAGAAGACACCTCAAGCTGGAAGACACTGATGGTATTACTACTTTACCAAATACAAAGATTTTTGAGCAACTTACTCTTATGGGGTATGTGTCTGATTCTGTTAGACTTACTTTTCAAAGGGCACTCTTTTATCCTCAGGGATGGTTTTTTCTTTCATACAATCTTCAAATTTAAGTCCAAAGACAACAGCTTGGGAGCAATTTAGTAGCAATATAGCAACTACTATAATTTGCTTGGCCACAAACAGGACTTTTAATTTTTCAAAAATGATCTTTGATGCTTGGTGAAGAACTTGGATAGCACACACAAGTTTTTAATGTATCCAATATTTCTTCAAATTTGTTTAAACAAACAAAAGAGACTTACTTCAACCTCACACAGACTTATCCTACTCTTACAACTTACAAAAAATTGTTTAGCAACATGAAAAGGGTTTCTGAGGGTTATTCTAGGGAAGACTTTCCTCTATTTCCTACAATGATCACTAAACCTGAGTCATCTCCTTCTAGAATAACATCTTGACCATCCTTATCACCTCAAACATATCAATCACCTCTTAGGGATATAACCAGACAAGATGCTGAGATTCCTCAGTCTCAGTTTACTATCTAGACCCAAGTAGCAATGAGGCTGCTTCACAAGTGTGGATTGTTAAGGATGGCGGGGTGCCATACCTGACATTGGCTGAGAAGCAGGTCAGGGCAGTGGTAACCATGCATGAGGACCCTACAGGCCATGATTCACCTCTCCCAAGAAGGTTGAAGTTTTGGAGGAATGACATGCAGCAAGACAAAAGATGGTTTATAGTTCTGCTTCTTACAAAGCTCATCTTAAGAGTGAAAAAAGTTGGAGAAGAAAGTCAAAACAATAAAAGCTATGAGAAGGGCCAGGATAGTTATTTCTGAGGATGAAGATGCTGAAGAGGATTCTTCTAACCAGGGGAGGAAGATCTTTGAAATTGATAAAGATCCTATAATCTCATTGGTACAACCTGAGCAAGACATGGAATATAATTTGATGTTAGTATTGTGAAGGATTTAAATTACTGCCAGTGTACTTGTTTCCATACCTACTAGTGTGATCCTGAGTTAGTACTGCTGCTGCATTTAGTGTACATTGAAGGAGGCAGAAAAGAGATAAAGATAAAGAAATGGCTTTTATGAAAAGAAGAGAATTTGGTTCAAGAAGAAGACAAAGAAGCAACTTGAGCAAGAAAGACTTGGGCATGAAGAAGCTATTTGATTGCAAGAACAGATTAATGAAGAAGAAAACCAAAGGATTGCTAGGGATGCAGAAATTGCCTAAAAACAATTACAAGAAGAATATGATAGAGCAAGACAAGAATAAGAAGTTGTAGCTAAAGTTGATTAAGCCCATGGTATTGATTGGAGTGATCCTGCTTTGCTAAGATATCATGCACTTCAGAATCGATCTTTCTCTATAGCTGAAGTAAGGAAGAACATGTGTATGTATTTGAAAAATCAGGGAGGATACAAGTAGAGTCATTTCAAAGGAATGAGTTATGAAGATATTAGACCTATATTTGAAAGAGTATGAGATCAAAATAATGCCTTTGTACCTAAGGATTCTAAGATTGAAAAGGAAGTGATGAAGAGACCTGGATTTGATTTTTAACAAAAGTCTAGTAAAAAGAGATCAAAAGAAGATTCTGATGCTGAGAAACAGAAACTAGAGAATGATGCTGAGAAGAAAGAGCTTAGAGATAGTATGGATGTAGTTCCAAGGGATGATATTGCTATTGATATTGAGTCTCTTGCTACTAAATACCCAATAGTTGACTGGAAGACTGATTAGATCTTAAATCAACACCTTTATATATATAATAATATATAATAAAATATATATAATAATGATAATCTAAAAATAATCAATGAAACCGAGAGTAGTATGATATGATATTCCCGGGTCGTTTTGACCCCTTCGAGGAGCGAATTGGAAATGTCGAATGTTGGTTTAATTTCGTGCTTGTATGGAAACAAGTATGTGGATTTTGTTTTATAATTTGAATGCAAATAACATTTAAGGAAAACCTAAAAATAAAGCTAGAATGAGTAAAATCTAAAACGTCGACGATATAAATTTAAAAATAAAAACATAACCAACAGGGGAGAGTAAAAACGTGAGTTAAAACAAAACCTAAATTATCTAAAATTTAACCCTAAATGAGTATTTAACTTTTTGAAAAAGCTACAATAAGCAACTTTAAAAAAAGGAAAAAGAGTTTTTTTGTAACATTGGCACAATAAGGCAGAAAATAAACAAACAAAAATGGCAGTATTAGTCAAGAATAACCCAAACAATACGCAACTAAATGACAAATAAGCTAGTAGATATGTCCTAAACTACAACTATTAGCAGTAGAACAAAAATAAGTAAAGAATTTAAGGAATTTTTCCTAAGTTAAGACTGATAAAATAAAATTTTCTAAAAAAGAAAAATATTTTTTTGATTTTTATTTAATTTATTACAATTAAAAACAGATTTAAAGAAAATAAATGTTTAAAAATAGTAAACGTTTACCAAAAAAGGAAAGGGGGGAGAAAAACGGGTGCTCGCACTAGGGCACCTTTTTGGTTTTCTTTCAAGTAACAAATGGCAAAATGCAGGCCTAATTATAAGCAATCAAATAAGCTCATATCTGAAAACTAAGCTCAAACAGGATTAAATTACCTACTAAACTAGTTTGTGTAAGAAAAGTCAAACCCTAAAACACACTCTAGTTTATCTTGATTAGCAATTGAAAAATGAACTTTTTGTTTTATGAACTTAGACTTGACAGGTTTTACTTAAAACACAAATGCAAATGCATACTTACTTCACTTCTCTTCTACTGCATATAAGACTCAAAAGGACATGTGTTTAACACAACAAAAAGTGTTTAATCAATTTATAAACAAATAAGCTGATATACACCTCTAAAATTCAACAGGTTTAAGCTATTAATACTAAAAAACTTAAAAATGAATTTTAAACCCTAACATCCTTTTAAAACAGATTAATACTTCTTAAAATAGCTAGTTAAAGATGACTTAAAGACCTCAACCCATTAAAACATCATTTTTGACCCATTTTACCCTTATGCCAAACACCCTTTTAGTTAGCTAAAATCAAATTTTAAACTAATTTATTAGGAGCTAAGCAAGTTTTTGAAATAACAGTTTGTAAATAAGTAAAGTTAAGCTAAAACAAGCAGTTTTCAGCAGACAATAAGCATTAAAATAAGATAAAGCAGTTTAAAGACTAAGATAGGCAGTTTTGACTTAAAACTTAAACAAAGGATATAATAAGCCAACAACAAAGACAATAAGCACTAAACAAACATGAATAAGCACATTAAAGACAAATAAGCAGAAATAAGCACTTGATAAGCAAATGAATAGTAAAAAGTGCAATATTTTTTAAAAATGACTTACAAAAGTCCAATGCTTATGGCAGTTGATATAAGCATTCCAAAAGCTTAAAAACCAAACCTAAATGCTTCCATAAGCTCTAAACCCAATAATCCATCCTTGTCAAACCTTGCTTCAATGCTTCTTTGATAGATTTTTTTTTGATTTTTTTTATAATTTTTTTTTCTTAAGTATTTAACATTTTAAAAGAAAAACAGTTTATAGAGCATATAAAGAGAGTTTATGAGAAGATTTTAAACAAAGTAAAGACTTGATATCAAAAAGACTGTTACCACAGATTTTGTAGAAACAAACTTAAATGTTCAATTAACTTCAAAACATTACAATATTAAACTCTACACCTATTAAAAGCTGATAAAAACTACTAAGTTAAAACGACTACTAAAAGCTACCTGCTCAATGGCTACAAGAGGTCCTATATTTATACTACTCGTAGGAAGATTCTAGGAGGTGTATCCCTTGTGCTTCTTTGCTGAGGAGGCTTTGGCTTGTGCTTGTTGTGTGAGGTGAAATCATAAGCTCGTCTTAGCCATTAAATTTCCTTTGAGCCCAAGGTGGATGATCTACACCGGTGATCTATGTTGGTCAATGTTGTACTTTGGAAAGCCAGCTTGGGCCTTGCTGTTTGTGAGGTGGGGGAGAGTGGTGGTGACATTTTTGGCTGGAGGTGAACAGTGGTCGAGGAGGGGGACAGGGAAGCGTGAACAGTGGATCATGGTTTTGGCGGGAAAAATGGTTATGTGTATAACAGGGGTGAAGTTAAGGCAACTTTGGTCCCTGAATGTGTAATATATAATTACACGTGAAGTCCTTGTGGTGGATTCAACTTTGGGGGATGGCAGAAATGCCCCCTCAAAGTATATTGAGGTTTTGCAAAGTTAGTCCCTAAAGGGACTAACGAAGGTTACATGGGAATGGGCCTTAGCAGTTTAGGCCGGTTATAATTATAAAAGGAAATGGGCCTTTTTATTTAAACTTGGGATTAAAGTCTTCATGTAATATACTAATGGGCTTGTCCGGCCCATTAGATGGGTTCGGTTGGGCCCATTAAGTATTCTTCGGTGTCGGCTCCGGTTTTGACCGTTGACTTTTCCGGGTTGACTTTAACTTTTGACTTTTCCATGTTTTTCCATTCCGTGCTCGGTTTTGTTATTTTTGGCTTTGTTTTTCGTCCTTTTGTCGGATATCTGTTTCCTGCACAAAATAAGTGAAAACATACAAATACAATGTATTTTTGGTACTTTTTTGGTCATTTAAGTCCGATTTTAAAGGTGAAAGGTATGTGTAATTAAACGCATACCAAGCGACAACACGGTCGGCAGCCAACGTGGGTTCATCATCCATTGGATGTAATTTCGAAGAATATCAAGAAAGTGACAGAAGTAATTGATGTTAAGAATTGGCAGGTAGACAATTCTCGGGTGTTGTGGTGGATTATTTCTTTGATCGTATGGAACTCTTTTGTTTCGTCGACGAAGTCTTCGATTCAGAGTACGTGTAGGTTCAGGTAAAGGTTCAACAAGTTCAGAGTTGGAAGCACGTGTATGCATCCAAGAGAGAAATTGTTTGGGTCAGTTTTCTAGAAAACTGTATAGCGATTTTTGAAATAGATGGGGAGTTAAAGTAATTTTCCACGGTTGATTACAGAACAGCTTAGAAATCCCCGACAGTGGCGCCAAAAACTTTGATGTGTTTCAAAAGCTTTAAATTTATAATGACTTAAATACCAATTTTATTATAGAGAAACACACGGGTAAAAGTATAACCCACGTATATAGTATAATCTTTTTAGGTAAGACCAGGTCATCCACAGGGATTTGAGTAGTGTTTAGATAATCAGAAAGAAAATAAACTTTTATTTGAAAATAACTTCTTGTTTTACCAATGATAATAAAGAAGACTACTCGGATAGTTGAAAATAATTTATAAGTGTTGGAAATGGTTAAGACCTCGAAGATGAAACCTTAACTTATAAAAAGGATTTCTCGTCATAAAACGTTTTCACAAATTAACTTGATTAACCCAAGACTTATAATTAGTAGACTAGACCAAATATGTCACTCAAATAGTTTAGTTACTTATTATATCAAAACTTATTTTGTTTATCAATTCACGAAAGTGGATTTCTCGGCACAGAAGTTAAGGATCATAGACAAATCTTTAAAACCATATAGATCATAATGGGTCTTTTCACCTATACCGGTATGATTATATAATCTAAGTTGATAAGTAATGTTAGGTTTATGGAAAAGTGTCGATTATGTGATTTTATTATATTTTGTTATTAGAATTTATTTTGTTTAGTTTAATATAGCTTGTAATAAGGTTTATTATGCTTTAAGTAAGAAATAACATAATAACCAAAGTGTAGGGACTAGTATTGACAAGTTAAGAAAATAAGGAAGGGAAGCCTCCCTCTCATTGCCTATAAATAGCTCTCTAATCTTTATTAGAGGGTGATGCTCTTATAATTAACTCTCATTTTCCCTCCATAATAAGATTTGAATTTTCCCTTTACTTGCCCTCATTCTCTCAAATCTTACATGTTGATACGATTGATTCAAGATTCAAGTGACCTATCATGTGGTATCAATCGCCAATAGAGAAGTAGAGTGCTTGATTTGTGCATGATTTTGTTCGACCGAGAATCAAGAAGTGATGATTTCCGAATTCGGTTGGTGCTATTGAGGTTTCGAGATTGATTTTGGCTGTGATTTCGAGTTTTTGGACGTTATTGTGTTCTCGGAAGTGTTCATTTAATTCTCGGAAGTGTAGTTTTGATTTTCGGTTGAAGCTTTGCATTCTCGGTAGAGTGGTTTTGAGTTTCGTAAGACTTTTTTCTTGTAACTTAGCAATTTTCAGTACAAATAACAGTGTAATAGATATAATTCATCTTTTGGTTTATCAAAAATCGTTTATTAGGAATTCCAGTATTAAACTCGGTTTTATCGAGTTTGTGGGGAAGTTCACAAATACGGTCCACGAATTTGGTGAGATATGGAATTTTAACTAAGTAAAAACTCGGTAATAAAGCTTAACAAGTCCATTTTACACTTTCATTTCACGGTTTTAATCTTTGTTTGAAGTGTATAAAAATCGGGGTTTTTCAAGATTTACTATCTCGGCAATCAATTCGGTTTCATCGAATTTGAGTATTTAGAACACTTGGATTATCTAGTCATCATAAAATTCGGTTTCATCGAATTTGTGGTTATTAATAAATCATAACTGTTTGGATTTAACATTTAGTGCTTACCGATTTTATAGTTAATAGTGTTTACCGAATTTGAGTAGGTTTGCAGTTTACCCGAGTTTATTATCTGAAGATTTTCCGAGTTTGATAGTGTAACTGTTCTGAGAAGAATTCATTTTTCAGAATTACTTGTTGTCCCGTAGAACAGTGTTACCGAATTGACACCTGTTTCCGATGTTGGATATTTTCTCACAAAACTCACTCATATTTATCTAAAAAGATCCAATCTTTGAATCTTAAGACTTGTCGACATCCAAAACATACCAACAATCCCTTGCTGGTGTCGGTTCTAAGAATAGGCCACCCATGCTTGAAAGGGTAATTTACAACCATGGGCGAGTAGATTCAAACATTTCTTAATCGCAAAGGGAAACCAAAAGTGGGCTTCTCAAAGCACTAGAAGGAGGCCCATATGGTATAGGAACATCACACCTACAGGTTCAACAATACCAAGGGTTGCAGACGTAAGGATCATCAAGAGAAGATGACTAATTTTACTATTAAGCGGAAGATGTAACTCATGATATGATCCTTCTTTCTATACCTAAATGAAATATTTATAATATATGTGGATTTCTTGTAAGATGGCCAAGGAAATTGGGCTCTGTTTTAACGTTTGATGAGAGGGAACTATACAAAACCAATTTGACAGAGAAAACGCTTTACAAATTGAATTTGATCAAGTTTGTTGCTGAACCAGTAGCGTCACTATTTCAGTCTACCAATCGTTTTGCATCATTAATGAATGATTTGGAACGAAACAACATGAAGTTTCCAACTGTTTCAGTTAACACAAAGTTTCTGAATAGTTTGCAACCGGAATGGTTAAAATATGTGACTCAAGTTCGTTTGGCTAAGCGATTGACAGTTGATTCGTTCGATGATCTTTTTGATTATCTTTCGCAATTTGAGAAATTGGTTAATGCTTCAAGGGCAAAGAAGTTAGAAAAGTCTCATGATCCTTTGGCTCTAGTAGCACATACGGGTTCATCTTCCAGAAACACCTCTTCTTATTATGTGACACATCCTTCATCTGTAGTTGATTATGATGAAGAGTATGAGCAGGATGATGTTCACAACCATTCTGAAGATCCCCTAGCATCTGCTATGTTGTTACTTGCCAAAGCCATTACTCAAAATTTCTCTAATCCAACAAACAATCGTCTTCGTGCTTCGTCTAATACCAGAAATCAAGCAGTCGTTCAAGGTGACAGGGTGAATTATCAAACAGAAATTCTGTAATGTTAGAAGAAATAATAGACGAGCTTATGTTCAAGGAGAAGTTGTTGAGGGAATGAATGCTACAAATGAGACTGCAAATGTTCAAAGGATTGTTCGAACTCCGACTCACAAGCAATACATCAACGGGTGCAATGCTATAACAGCGGTAGAAAAGGACATTATCTAGGAATTAGTCCCAAGCCAAAGTTCTGTGATTCAAAGTAATTTCAGGGAGCAATGTTGTTTGGCAAAACAGGATGAAGCCGGTGTAAATTTACCGAGAGCAGAAAGATTTTCTTCATTTGCTGATGCTTCAAGGATGGAATAAATTAAGAACTTTAGGGCAAACAAATGCTTTATGGCCAGAATTCAAACAAGCGATCAAAATCTGATGATGAGCCAAACTATGAGCTGCATATGTAAGTGATGTACAATCTCAACCTCAAAGATAATTAAGAACATATGTATCCAACTCATACTAAATTTAATAACATTACCATTGATGATGATCAATTAAAAGCGATATCAATTTTGATTCTTGTCAAAGGAAATGTTAATAGTGGCAGATGTAGAAAAAGATACACATTTATATGATCAGTGTGCATTAGAAATCACTTTCTAGGAAGCATATGAATGAAGCTGCAAACAACAAGAATTGCTCAAAAGGTCCAACAACCAAATAGACTTTGACCAGTAGATTTTGAGATGTAAAAGAAAGGAATCGGGTTTTGGAAAACATAAACCAAGGATAAACAATTATCTAAAAGAATTTCTTGAAGCCTGATGAAAGGGCAAAACGATTCAAAAACAAGCGAGTGCTCAGTTATGATTGTAATCCGTGATCGAGAAATTATTCGAGATCTCGAAAACAACGAGATAAGTGAGTCAAGAGGTCAAACCAGTCAAACTGAAAAAAGAGGACTTAACAACATCAACATTTAAATTTTAAAAAGAAAAATGATGAAAACGAGGATAAGTAATCATGAAACTATCTTGTTCATGGAAGGAAAAACCTGAAAAGAATGTTGATTATTGTTTTTTGGAAAATTGGTAATTCTTTACAAGCATGTTAATTGCTCGGTCCAAAACCATGTGACTTATTAGAACAACAATAAACATGGATTGGGGTATCCGAATCCTTAAACCCTCAGACAAGCAATTTTCAGAATGACCAAAGTTATATTTTGCATCTAGGACGAGTAATATAGAAATTCCTTTGAATGTTAGAGAATCTGAGAAACACTAGATGGATGCTTCAAAAGTCATCAAAAAAAAAAAAGAAAATATAATGGAAAAATAATGATCCAGATTCAGTTGCGAACAAACAAAATTTTATGACAATAGATTACAAACAATTAAATGCCTTTATAATGAAGCTGTTGTTCCTCAAAAGAAATCATTCTCGAACAAACATGTCCCCTTCATCTTCTAATATTCCTTGTTAAGATTCTGGAAACGAAAAAACAATGCCAAGTGAGTACCTTGATCAATTGATTATTCAATATAAGAATTGGATTTGAAAAGTTGTTCCTGATGATAAAACAGAACAGTAAAAGGGGGGCAAACAGTTATACACCAAAGGAATAGATAGCTCTTAATGATTTTTGTCGAGATCAAGTTAAACCACTTCTTAATGATAACTGTATAACTTAGATGGCATTCAAATCATAGTTCAAAGGGAAATAAAAGAATGAATATGCGTTTGAGCTAAAATGAATGTTTATCTAGATAATTGAAAGTGCAAATGATTTGTTAAAGATCAACTTTGGAAGCATCACCAAACATAATATCCGAGCAATGTGTGTTGTTTAAACCATGGAATGTTGTTGATAATTCCTACATGATGAACTGTAACAAGTCAAAAAGAAATTTTAGAGATTCAAGAGGTTTAGAAAGCAAGATAAAAAATTCTTACGAAAGATGTATTCAAAGACGTAAAAACAAAGTGTTTGATTTTGAGTTAAAATTGCAACATGAAAAAGAAAAACATAAATAGATTCTTCTAAGAATAAAAACACAAAACCTTTTTGATATCTCTTTGGATTTCCTAGAATACAATACATGAGAGACTGAAGAACGTGTCCTTTGGATTTTTAAAGTAGCAATCTTTGATAAAGAAACAGATAATGTCCAAAATGGAGTATAAAAAGCTTTTCGATTCGAAATCAAAAAGACACGGTCTCAAACTCAACTGAAAGGATGAGTTAATGCTCATGTCTTTGAGAAAATCTTATGCATATGGGTGCTTATTCGTGCTGGAGAATCAGAATCTTTTAGCAAACATAATCAGAAGTTTGAAACTTAGAAGGAAAAAAATGGTGAAATTGTAAGTCGTGTGAAAACAAGTTTGACAAGACACATGGTTCTCAATCTTTTCTTTGTGTCACACCCTTAAATAAAAATGCTTCTCAAAAGCAGACGGTTGTTTTAAAAACAAAAGAAAACCATGTTGAGTCAAAACCAGTCGACTTAAAGACTTCACAGGACAAACAAACATGAGACACATCAAACAAAATTTCATTACCTGGAATGTAACAGCGAGTTTCACACAACAAGAATAACACAAACAAACAAGACTAAGAATGTGTTATCTTCTACAGAAATGAATGCTACATCAGTTGTGAAAAGACCAAATGAGATAGAGGATTCACATGTCCAAGACCAGTTCATTAGATGTCTCTAAGAATGAAGCAAAGAAAGAAGCAGTTTATGTTAGGAAAAATAAGCAAATAATAATACATTTGCTAAAGTTGTATCAAACAAGGAGAATGTAATTGATGTTGCAAAATGCTAACTGTCTAAAGCAAAAACTTTGTTATGTGGTTCTTGTATGCAAAATGATCTTATTCCCATGTCATGATAAATAGTGCTTAAGCATAAATAGAATGTGCGTTTGATGCTCGATAAACTTCTCTATTAATTCTAGGATACCAATAATCTTCTTAAACTACTTTTGAGCTCCTAAACTAGTTTCTGAGAAAGTGACACAATCTAAGACTTTAGATACTACTTCTGTAGCTTCCAAATCTAAGATTGATGAAACAAGTACATCAAAAGCTAGAGATAAGGTTTCTAGTGTGTTTAAGAAAAAGAAAAGAAACATGCGTGATAAATCATTAAGCCTATTCATGCTAAACAGACTTCGGACAAGTAGCTTATGGCAAAAATGGTTTGAATCACAACCAAATGTTATGTGGACACCTGTTAACACAAAGCCACATACTCATACTAATCCTTCAAAAATGAAACCACTGGTTTCAGTTAAGAGATGGATAGTCAAATTGCCTAGTTGTCCATGTGTTGTTTCTTCTGGTGTTGCAGGTAGTCCAGATAGTTCTATGGGTTGTTGACAGTGGTTGTTCAAAGCATATGACGGGTGATCGTTCACTATTGAGAAACTTCGTTGAAAAGTTCATGGGAACCGTTCGCTTTGGAAATGACAACTTTGCAGCTATTACAGGCTATGGTGATTATATACATGGCAATATCACTTCCTGCGCAAGTTCGAGATCATATCCTGTGTATCTTGCGGAAGGGTTGATTCTGGAAAGGAAAACAACTAAAGAAGAGACGAAAAGATTAATCTCCAAAGCTATCTTGCAAGAACGTGGGCGTATGCAGGCACAGATATCATCACAGATTCAAAATGCAATTGACAATGCTATTCCTTCTTTAGTTGATGCATCTGTACGCAGTTATATGTCAGGTCATATTCTTCATGTTCATCCGGCACAAGTTCAATCATCCTCTGTTCCAGAACAACAATATCAATTGTACCTTGCTATGAAGGTTGATCCTCTGTTACAACAACAAGACATAGCAATCTGGTTGGCTCTCCAGATGAAGTTTGAGAAGACTCAGGTACCACAAACTGCTTGTAGATCTTCTGCCATTCGCACAAGAGATCAGGACGATCCTCATGATGATGCTCATCCTGAGGGGGAGAATAGTGCAAAAAGGCAGAAGACATCGGAGTATGAAGCATATGTATCTGGAGAGTCATCGTCTGGACAAGTTAATGTAGAGGAACCAGGTCCTTCTACTTCAGGTAATCAAGAACAAGATGATGAATTTGATTTCTGGACTGATTCTTATGCTTCTGATGATGATGAGATTCCAACTAAGCAAGTAACACAAGACATCATGGAAGAGATATCTTTGACAATTGATGAAGCTAAGTTGAAGAAGATGGCGGATGAGATGCTAAGACAAAGATGTACTTCAGGAGATGAACATTAGTATCACATTAATCAGATGAAGAATTTCTTGCAAAGTGACATTGTTTGGGAAAACAGAAAGGAAATTCTTGTCTCTGATCAATCAAGACCTTTTGTACTTGAAGAAAGGAAATTCAGGTCTTGAGAAGATCGTTTTGTCACTTCATAAATTTCCAGCAATTGTCTTCAATGATGATGATATTGAAGAACGGACTTCCAGATGGGTTAATAAGTGTATAAAGAAGTTTAATCCTTATGCAAGATATGGTGTTGAAAACTGGAAGAATCCTCATGCAAAGATCTTCTACATAAGGAGACAGAAAGAACCTGGAAGACCAAAGGAAGAGATCTATTCAAACTCTAAGATCGTTCAAGTCATCAAGACATTCTGGGAATTGGGTCATGAACATAAGTTTATCACAGAGATTGTGGCAAGAAGAGCTAATGATTGCATAGTGTCAATAACTGAGCCAGATTACAAGAACCTCAATAAGAATGACATTGAAGACATGTATCTGCTGATCATGAATAACAAGGTACCTGATTATGCTAATACAGGATTGCTATGGTCTCTATCAGTGTTCATCAGGAGTTCAGTGATATGGGAAAGAGTGCATGATTTTCAACTTGGAATCGAAAGCTATCAACAGAAGATCAATCTCACTGCACCAATAATTACATTCCCAGGAATCGAAGAATATGATGTGTTTTCTATTGTTTATAAGCTCGTACATGGAATCATTTACACTAATAGAAAGAAAGAGAAAAGGGTGATGAGACCTTCAGAGATACATAAGTTTTGTGATGCAACACTGAGGAGAACGCTTGAAGGTCTAAAGAGTTATTATAATGATGTCAAGTATGGATATGTGTAAAAAGAACTTACAAATGATGAACTTGAGTTTCTTAAGTTATTTGAAGAAGAGATTGAAGTTCGATTGAAGTATCAAGATCAAATGCGAAGATGGGAGATGTACGTGAATGGAAGACCACTCAGACCAAGGAGGGAACGCCTAGAATAATCGACCCTTAGGGGGAGATTGTTAGGTTTATGAAAAGTATCGATTGTGTGGTTTTATTATTAGACTTTATTTTGTTTAGTTTAATATAGCTTGTAATAAGGATTATTATGCTTTAAGTAAGAAATAGCATAATATCCAAAGTCTAGGGACTAGTATTGTCAAGATAGAAAAATAAGGAAGGGAAGCCTCCCTCCCATTGCCTATAAATAGCCCTCTAATCTTCATTAGAAAGTGATGCTCTTGTAATTAACTCTCATTTTCCCTCCATAATAAGATTTGAATTTTCCCTTTACTTGCCCTCATTCTCTCTAATCTTACATGTTGATATGATTGATTCAAGATTCAAGTGACCTATCAAGTAAAAACTGATAAGATAGGATATAACACGATTGCAACATAAGCTTAAGATTAAAGAGATCACGACCATACCAGACACTTATTCATTATCATAACGTCACCGAGTAGTCATGAGAGATTTAGCCTCTCATGGCTATGAGGTTCATAACATAAGATGATTCAACATGAATTTCCATTATTCCAATATACTACTATGATATTCTACTTCGTTCTTGATCGTTTGATCTTGAATTTTCAAAAGGGTGTGGTGTTTATGATGTCTTGACTATATGGGTGGAAAGTGGTGTAAAGAATTGATAAGAGGATTGTTTGAAGGATGAAGTAGTAGGATGAGGGATGATTGAAATGTGTGAAATTCGTCCCTTATTTATAGGCTAAGTCAGGGGAAAAAGTGTGGCGCACAAGGTTGTAAGTACGGCGTACTTGGTGATTAAATGCGAGGGTAATAAATGTTTATTGAAAAAGTGCGGCGCACAAGGTTGTAAGTGCGGCGTACTTAGGGAGTTAATGCAGTAGCATTTAAGTCTTCATTAATTCTTCATAATCAGGTAGGAAGTGTGACACACAAAATAGTAAGTGCGGCGTACTTGTGGAGTTAATACTGAATTTTGACTAAGCTTTAATTACTTCTGGCTTGAGGAGAAGTGTGGCGCACAATTGGTAAGTGTGGCGCACATTTACACTTTAGAACTTGAATTTTATTTCTTTCTTGCATGTTGTGTTCTTTAGCATATAAATACTCGATCTTTGTTGTGTTTATCTTCAAGATATCTTCAAGTAAACCTACAAGCAATTCATGCTATTAAGTATCAAAAGTTCACGAGAAATGATTAAATATATGCAAATAACGCCACCAAAAACATGTATAATTTAGGCGTTATCAGCTGGCAAACAAGAAGTGTCAATTTGATGTTGAGGTGTTCTGTAAGGCTCTCAACATTTGCCCAAGAGTTCAAGGAAAAGAGTTCATTATACCTGTTGGGATTCTTGATTTGATGAGACAAAGTGAATAAAAGAATGAAACAAGATGGAAACAAGAAGGACCAAAATTGTCATCATGAAGTTCTACAAGATGTAGAAGAAAATAAAGATTTGGTCAAAATAAGATAAGAATGAATATTAATGAGAAGATAATTAATTGATTCTCTCATTAATATATTAATTAGTTTCCTTATAAGCCTAGGACTCCTTATGCTATAAAAGGAGGTCCAGGCATTTAGAAAAATCCATCCATAGAAAACTAGAGCTCTCCCAATGAGAGTCTAGATAGTTAGATAGCAAGTCGACTGATGAGAGTCGAATAGTACACCATAGTTAGTTGGTGTAGCCCCAAATTATAGTTGGGGTAATAGGGAAACGTTCAATAAAGAAAACCTTGTGATAACTTTGATTGTGTTCTTTATTATTCCGTTGCGTGTTATCAATCATTGTTATTGTTCATCCTAGATATATAAGATCTAATCAATCTTGAGCTATAAACGATCTTATCAGTACCTCCATTTGAAGAGGAACTGCTCACCTTTCTCATTGGACTCGGATACAAGGGAGAATTGACTCATCTCCCAAAAATGTTCATTGATCATATGCACCAACCTTGGAGAACCTTAGCATCCATTATCAACAAGTACCTTTCAGGGAAGACAACTAGCAATGACAGACTTTGTCAATCTAGAGTTGCAATAATATGGGGTATGTTCCGTAGGAAGAACATCAACTTTGCTGAGTTGATTTGGGAGGATTTTTCATATCAAATTGACAACAAGCAGTTGAAGAAAGGAAGACATGAAATCATGCCTTACCCCAGATTCACTAAAATCATCATTAACCATTTTCTCTCTGTTCATAAAGTTGTTCCTAAAGGACTACCCTCAGGTATTCATACAATCAAGGATGATGGTGTTCTAGGCCAAATGAAGTTTTTCAGAATTGGAGAAGACATTCAAGAATATGGAAAAGCCATTCCAGATACGTTGATGACTGATGAAATCAAGCAATCAGAGGCTTATAAAGCATTCATTGGCTACTCTACAGCCTTGGTAGCACCAAAGAAAACTAGAGGTAAAGGTTCAAAAGGCAAGCAACAAAAAGTCACTACCAAAAAGAAAACCGTAATCACTATTGAGGATAACATTATCACTGATGATCCAGGTGTTGCTTTTGAGCTAGGAAAGTCTATCAGCAAAACCGATGCTGAAATTGCTGATGAAACAAGGCGTGCCCATGAAACTCATGCACGTCTTGTAACAGAAAAGGCTGCCAGTGAAGAAGAATCTGATCCTGAACTAGCTAATAGGCTAACTAGAAGAAGAAGACCATCTGGTATTACTTTCAGAGACACTTCAAATGTCCCAAAGAAGAAATCATGTGATCGTTCTCAGAAGTTAAAAGGTATTGAGGTGATGATTGAAGAAGAACAACTTGCTGCTGACACAATGCAAGCAATCAAAGCCATCAAACAAACTCTTAAAAGTCAGACACATGCTGAAGGCTCAAGTGAAGGAACTGGTATTACACCAGGGGATCCTGATGAGTCAACAGTCATCTTTACAACCTCAAGTAAAGGAACTGGTATTGTACCAGGGTTCCAGATGAGGCAAAGGGTACTTTTGAAGCCAAAGCTGATTCTGCCATTGATTGGGGTTCATAAAATAAGAGTGACTATTCAACTAAATTAGATGAGATAAAAGGGGTTGAAAAAGAAAATGTTGATGAAGAATAAATAGAATGGGTGTCTACTGATGAAGAGAAAGAGGAGCAAGAGATCAAGATGATGATGATGATGATGATGATGATGATAAAAGCATTGATATTGAAAAGACTGATAATGAAGAGGAAACTAATGATGAGTTTGTGCATGGTGATGAATATGTGCATGACGATATGGACAAGGAAATGAAAGATGCTAAAGTTGCTAAAACTGGGAAAGATGAAAAGACTGAAGAAGTAAAGGATGATCAAGCCAAAGTCGATAGTGCTTAAGATAATCAGGCAACTATTTTCGCTTCTACAACACAGAAAAGCTCTGGTCTGTCTGTTTCATCTGGTTTTGATAATCAATTCCTTAACCAATCTTTTGATAATTTTCTAGTTGGTATTGTTAAAGAATCTGCAGATGCGGAGATCAATTCACTATTGGATATTCAAATCCAATAAGAAGTTCCTCAGATTCAGTCTCCATTTCTACTCAATGTACCTGTATCAGTGATTCCCGAACAAGTAATCCTTTCAACGGCTCCTCCACCTCCTCCCTCTGTCACCAATCTCACACTTGTACTGCAACAACAAACAACACCAATCCCTGCACCACCAATCACCAACATAGCTCCAACTACTACAACAATTCCAGATCCACTTCCTTCCATTGCTCAAAGAGTATCTGTCTTGGAAAACGATGTTCAAGAGCTCAAACAAGTTGATCATTCTGCAGAAATTCTTTCATCAATTAGATCACAGGTACCACCTGCGGTAAATGAGTAACTTGGATCAAGTCTGGGAGACGCACTTCAAAGGTGCTCCAAAAAAATGCTGAAGAACTTAAATAAGAATTCTCTCAGAAAGATGTTTCAAAGATCTGTAAGATCAAGAATGAACAAGCAGAAAAGCAGCAGATGCCAAAGTATTCAGTAAAATCATCTGATAAGGCTGCTCTTGATGAATATGATCAGAAAAATGCACTTTTCCAAACTATGATTGAATCCAAGTCTTTCAACAATCATCCTGCACATAAAGCTCTGTATCACACTCTTATGGAGTCACTGCTTGCAGATGAAGAAGGCATGGATCAAGGAGTTGTTGATTTACTCAAGCAGAAGAAAAGACAGCATGATGATCAAGACGAAGACCATTCTGCTAGACCAAACCAATGTAAGAAGACAAAAGGAGAAGAACCAAAGAATCTGAGTCATCTAAGAAGTTATCTACCTTAAAAGACACATCCAAAGGTAACTCACCTCCTAAAACCTTAAAATTTGATAAATCTGAGCATGCAAAAGAGTCAGTGGTTAAACCCACAGAAGAGGTAAACTTGGATGCTGCTATTGAAAATGTGGTTAAGAGTGATGATCAACCACAAGATGATTCAAAACCACAAACAGACAGTGTTCCAAAGCATAACTGGTTTAAACAACCTCCACGGCCTCCTAGTCCAGATCCAGAGTGGAACATGTGTCAAGTCATTGATGATCAACCTGAACAGCCTTGGGTCAATAATATGTTATCTGCTGCATAAGATCCACTCACATTCGATGAGCTTATGGCCACTCTTATTGACTTCTCCAACTTCGCAAAGAATCGCCTCAAGCTGGACAAGATTACAAAAGCGGATTTGGTTGGACCTGTTTACAATCTTTTGAAGGGCACCTGTCAGAGCAGCATTGAGCTTGAATACAATATGGAAGAATGCTTTAAAGCTCTGACTAACAGACTTGACTAGGAAAACCCTGAAGGAGATCGATGCCCTTTTGACTTGAGCAAAACTCTTCCTCTGAAAGGTCATCCAGGTCATCTAACCGTAGCTGCATAATACTTCTTCAACAATGATCTGGAGTACTTAAAATCTATAGATTCTGAAAGGAAGTATACCACTTCAATTACAAAGACGAAGGTTGCAAGATATGAGTTAGTGGGTATAGAAGACATGATCCCGAAGCAATAGAGTACCACCAAAGTGGGCTATGATAAAGATGCTGCATTTAGAATTAAGCACTAGAGACCTAAGCGTAAACTATTCTATAAATCTCAGCTCAACAAATTCTTGAAACATGATGTCTTCTCTCATATGAAGATTCTAAGCATGAAAAGTGTGACGGTCAACAAATTGCATGGTTACGGTTATTTGAACGAAATTATGGTGAGAAGAACTAATCGACAATTGTACAAGTTCAAAGAAGGTGACTTCGTCAATCTACACTTGAATGACATTGAGGACATGCTACTTCTTGTTGTTCAACACAAGTTGTTCCATCTTGATGGTGAAGTTATTATTGACTTGGCGGTGGCACTGCGTATGTTCACTGGAAGTCTCAACCTCAGGAAGAGAGTCAAAGATGTCTAATTGGGTATGGAAAGTTACCAGAAGAAGCTCAACATCACAAATCCTTAAAAGGACTTTCCTGGAATTTCTACCAAAGAACTGTACACACCATCATTTGATCCACCCGGAGTTTCCTATGAAGACTTAAGCCACCAAAGAGACTGATGCGAGCTGATGAGCTCTACAAGTTCTCGGATGGGACACTCAAGAAAGTTTGTGACACTCTTCACCACAGGCTACTTAATTTTCGATTTGGCTACAACAAAGGCATGCCGAGAAGAAAGTGGTCAGCTACGGACAAGAAAAGGGCAGGCATTATGGTAGATCTGATTGATAAGCAGATGCTGGAAAGGCGAATCTTAAGGAACTTGGAAATGTTGGTTGGTGCAAGGGAACTTAAGATGGACTACAAGCTGATGCAGAGGACAGTATGATTTTTGTCATACTCTATCTTCTTTCATAAAAGGTCCAATCTCATTATCTATCTTGTGAATATGTAATATATGTAGTGTATACTTGTAAAGTAGGCAAATATATAGTGTGAGTATAGATTTTTAAGAATTTTTTTAATAAATATAAAATCTTTCAAATTAATATACTCAACACTATATATATATATATATATATACATATATATATATATATATATATATATCCCTCGTAAATAGAGGGGGAGCATTAAAATGTTCCTAATAAGGCTTGCTAATAATCGAAACATCTTTCTCCCCAAAAACAGTTTTCAAACATATTTGAATCATTTGATATCCAAAATATCAAGAGATTAGACATTTTTGATAAGGGAGAAAATGTGATTAAAATATACAACTTGTAATATGTGATTAGTAAAGACTCAAGTGCAGCTTCTTCCTCGTATGTGCAAAACACTTTCGTATATCCATGCACATATGTAGGGGGAGCGATTTTGGAAAAGAAAACATCAAGGTACAAAAAGTTTTGATTTATATCATCAGTACCTTGGTTGAGTTTTTCAAATGGTTTTAAGGCAATGAGAACAATATCTAAAGACCGACAATGTACTTAATTTTATAGAGGTATAAGGTGGTTAAGGTTAGGTATTCATTCCCATGATCCAACCAAAACTGGAGGGATCTACCTAGGGACATTCCATTAGATAGAATAGAAGTCCATAGGTATGATACAAAAAAAGGAGTAAAAGTGAGAATGAGAATAATGCAGACTAAGACATAGCTAAAAAGAAATGTAAAGATAAATGGTGTAAAGAAAGAAGTCCTCCATACACTTAGGCAGAAAATCGGGTCAATACATATGCTATCAGAAACACTGAGCTGTTGTCTGGTGTCACACCTCGACATAGGCGGAAACATGGGCATGCGATGAAGAATGATCAATCATAACACAAGATACAAGATAGAGAAAACTAAAATGCATTAATAAGTGTCATGATGA
>BQNB010091172.1:0-26945 GCA_026074375.1 Tanacetum coccineum
CTAACTAGGGTTCGTACCCTCTTTTTATTCTAAAGTTACACACTTAAAACCCTAATTTCGGGTTTGTATATATAGGAAAATCGATGCGACAGCGTCGCATTTTAATCGTGATGCCGTCGTGACAAGAACATTCTAGATAATGGCCTGGGTCGTACAATCTGACGTCGTCTTGAGATCTTGTGACGTCGTCTTAGAAATCGTTGTGACGGCGTCACGTGTAATCTGTGACGCCGTCTCCGGCTTCTGAGGAGAAATTCTTAAGCAATGTTGGTGTAGGTCCGTAGTCTTGTCCGTTTTTTCTCCAAATGAGCCCAAGTTACGTGTATTTCTTCCAAATGCCTTCCAAATGCAAAATACCTAAAAAGGAATGATTAAGTACCTATTCTGGGCATAAACACACGATTTAGTGGGTTAAACGGCCCCGAAAAAGTGTATAAAATGACACCTCGTCAAATACCCCTACACTTGGGATGTGCTTGTCCTCAAGCAAATGGGCTTTTCTATCTAGACAATAACAATATGAGGGGTCATTTTACCTACTCTTTAAAAGTATTTTACAACACAACCTTCTAGACCTCGTAATTAACAGCACGGAAAGTATATACTAGCACCTCACATAAGTGTTTGGGATTCTCTCTTTCACTCGGGTGTATAATAAATTATAACATAAGGGGGAAACGAAAAATCAACACTCATTACCTGTCATAGCATATAAATTACCATAGGTTTGATAAAGGATCAAACCTCCACCGCTAGGCGCAAGCATTATTTATTACTATCTAAGAGATCTTTTTAAAGGGTTATAGGGTGTAGGTGTAAGATAACATATAATAGAAACGGAAACGGATGGGATACATTTGTGTGGCTTTGGGTGAATTTGGAGTGAAAGGGTTAGCTAATTATTTGCACGAATACACTTTAGTTTGGTTGCTAAGCCAAGACTCGAACGAAGATATACAAACTCTACACAACTCTACATTAATCTTTTTTTTTTTTGAATAACATAATACATCAAAACTTAGGGTTTATAACACGTACCCCTACACTTGAGCTTTTACATGCTCGATATTTACAATCTAACTAATGACCCGATTTGAGGTGGATCAAAATAACATGGAGATTATCTAACAAAGGTATAAGGGTATTGACTTAAATACTACCATGAATCCCAATCATCCCAAAACAGTATTTACAAAGATAAGGACTTAGCAACCGTGTACTCAATAATTAACTTGGGTTAAAACAATAATGTACTAAAAATGAGTACATACAAGGTAGGCTAAGGCGATTTGGGTGTAGCGATTGGTTTAAGGGTGACAATGCTCTTCATTAATAGTCCGGCTTAACCAGAAAATTACAAGAACCGTGAAAAAGGAGAGGCTCGGAGGGTTGAACTAGGGGTATCCTGCACTAAAGGTGAGTGCATGACAAGTGTGTAGGATAGTTATATGATCGGTGTAGCCATCATAACAATTACAGGTTTAAAACATGGGTTAATCCTAATGCCTCTTATCAAGCAAATCCTAATACTTACTATGCGGTCTCGGGATGCATCACAAAAACAAGTTCTAGAATTTAATATACTACCGGTACACTCATATAATTTAATACCGATCTCAATGCTCCAGAAAAGGCGACAAAACCACATATACACATCCGTAACGACGGAATAGATACACATGATTGCTCACTCCTTAACTCGAGAAAGCTAAAGGTATAAACTATCTTGGGTATCAATAATAGATACCCGAATTCCTAAAGATCTAAAGGCGAACCTCACATTTTTGGGGTGGAATTCTGAGGGTTTTTGTGCTAGTCATATACATTCCTATCCATGAGACGCTATTAATACTCGGTTTTCGTCGGTATGTGTCATAAAAAAATTTAAATTTGGGTCAAAATTACCTTTTTATGCTATGTTTTGATATATTACCCATCATTTTAAATACAAAGCAAATGGCAAATGGAAGAATAGTTTCTAAGGCTTATTTTTTCCCCTACACTTAAGTTGAACATTGTCCCCAATGTTCTATAGAAGTACCCGTAAGAACGAATTAAAGGGAAAAGAAAAACAAGTAAAAGAAACTAGTACTCCCCTGGTTTGCTTAATAATGGAGAAGACACATGAGATAACTGGTTAAATCTTCCTTCAAGAATCGTCTAATGAAAACATCCTAAGATCTTCCAAGCTTTTTCTCGTCAAATATAAAATGTAATCAAAGACAAAGACAACTACACCAAGCATAAAATGTGCGATATAATAATATACAGTGTGAAATTAGGGTTGACTCTATAAAGCAGTAAATATAGGATGAGAGAATTGTTAAACTCAGGGTTTTGCAGGTTTATAAAAGATTTACAACTTTCTTAAGTGTTGTACAAGTTATATTTTCAAAAATCCTTAAATTTTTTGAGTTTTCCTGTAATTGGGCGATTGACGCCGTCAGGAATATCCTGACCCCGTCACAAGTGTCGTGGTGACAGCGTCGCGTGTAAAACATGGGTTAATCCTAGGGAGTTAAATGACCTCGAAAAAGTGTATAAAATGACACCTCATCAGCATGGCAAGGGTGTGGGATAGTTATATGATCGGTGTGACCATCATAACAATTACAAGTTTAAAACATGGGTTAATCCTAGTGCCTTTTATCTAGCAAATCCTAATACTCACTATGCGGTCTCAGGATGCTTCACAAAAACAAGTTCTAGAATTTAAAATACTATCGGTACACTCATATAATTTAATACCGATACCAATGCTCCAGAAAAGGCGATAAAACCACATATACACATCCGTAACGACAGAATAGACACACATGATTTCTCACTCCTTAACTCGAACAAGCTAAAGGCAAAAACTATCTTGGGTATCAATAATGGATACCCGAAATTCTATAGATCTAAAGGCGAACCTCATATTTTTGGGTGGAAATTGCTAGAGAATTTTGTGCTAGTCACATACAAAATCATAAGCCAAGACAGCGCGCGCTATTTTAGTGTACTCGGATTTTACAGTTGTGTATGTGTCCATTAAAAATTTAAAAGGATTTTTGGTCAAAATTACCGTTTTTTATGCTATGTTATTAACAGAGATATCTATACCCATCGATTTAAACACATGGAACAAAGCAAAGCGAAAATGTAAGAATAGTTCTAAGGCCATATTTCCCCTACACTTAAGGTTGAACAATGTCCCCAATGATACTCTATAGAGAAGTACCCGGTAAAAATGAATCTAAGGGAAAGAAACACACGCAGTTAAAGAAACTAGACTCCCTGGTTTCTGCACAGAATCATGGAGAAAAATATGCGATAACTGGTCTTGATCGTCCTCAAGGAGTCCTCCATGAAACTTCCTAAGAATTTCAAGCTTCTTCTCGTCAAATCACAACGCACCTGTAATCAAAGACAAAGAGACAACTGACACGCTAAGCGTAAAAAATTAGCAAGGGGGTGAGATAAATATATAACAGACTAGAGTAGAGTTTAGGGTTTAGACTCTATGAAAGCAGTAAAGATAGGATGAGAGTAATGATGTAATCATAGGTTTATGCAGGTTTACAACAAAATTACTAATTTTAAATATTGCACATTTTATTTTTCAAAAATACTTGAAAAATCGAATCTTCACATTGCTGGAGAAGCGACGCCGTCGGGTTTAATCTCGACGCCGTCTCCACGCACTGTGAATATTTCTTCTTCGTTTTTAATGAGAAATTTCCAGCACGCAATTTTGTTAATTATATCTGTAGAAAGCACTACATAAAAACCTAGAATTAATCATTACAATCACATGACTCGAAACTGACGCGAATTAATATAAACAATTTATTTTAAATGTTTGAATTTGTTTCTTATAAACCAGATATATCCCCCTACATTTATTTTATGCAAAATACTTTTGATTGTAGAAAAGACAAAGTTACAAACAAACAAAGCATGATTACAAAATGATTCAAACATTATAAAACAAACAATAAAGAATAAAACGCAAGACACTCCTAAATGCTAGAAGTAAATATTGGGTTGCCTTCCAAAAAGCACTTTTCTTTATTTACGAGTCTTGTAGCTAGACTCGAAGTCACATGTCCTTACTTGACTCCTCCCTTGTTCCTTCTGCCCTTCATGGCTATCAAGCTTCGAATGGCTCTGCATACGCTTTCATCATACTTATATTCGGGCCCCAAATCTAAGCTTTTTGAGTATTGGATCTTTTCACTGTTATCATCATCACTTCTTATAACAAAAAGAGGAATACGATCGGTCTTTATGTCCGTAAAATCTATGTGTTTGAATATTTCCATCTTGTGAGGCATTTTAAACATGATCTTTTCCTTATCTTTTTCAAACGTGACTGTTCCTTCCTTCACGTCATACACGAGCCTAGTTGCTTCCATGAACGGTTTTCCAAATATTACCAAACCTAGGTCATGGTCTATGATACTAGTGGTATCCTCAAGCACCATGAAATTGCATTCGTAAGTGAAGTACCCAACGAAAACTTTTAGCCTCTTGACTCTTCCCACAAAATTTCAAATCTTCTTAGGGTTTGATGGTTTTCTTCTTGGCTCTAACCTATCGCTCATAATCCAATTATAATGAAGTCGGGACATTACATTGATCGGTGATTCCATATCTAAATAGGCTTGCTTTTTGTCGAAGTGGCCAATCATGCAAGAAAACTTTACGTTACTCAAGTTCCTGGTCCTTACCTTGGCCTTTACCCATGGGGGTCGAGGATTTTTCAAGAGCCATTCGTGATATCTTAATTCTTTCATGGTAGGGAAAGTGTCAAAATGTTATGGGTTATCTTCCTCCTCTTTTTTGATTTTTTCTTCAGTTCCCTCCTCGAATTCCTCTTCACTTTTAACTTCTTCTTCATCTTCAACTGTCATCTCATGCTCCCTGGCTCCACACTTTCTTCTTCCTTAGCTTCATCTTCCTTGTTTAGAATAATAATTGAGTTAACGAAATGAATACGTTTTGGGGAAAAGGGGTTTCGATTTTGCTCTGCTAAGGATGATTGGGACAGATATTTTGGAAAGAGTAACTTTGATGGGCTTTTGACTCCCTTGCCTCGAAGCTCCTCTTTTGTGGGGTCGTTAGTAGTCATGAAATTCATTTGAGCTGCGGGGCTTCGTGCATTGTTACGAATGGAAGTGTCATCAAGCTTTTCAGAAACAGTTTTCCATAAAAGATTATTTTTACTAATCATGTCGTCTTGCTGTTGTCTAAGTTGAGTTCTTAGGCTGGATAGTCTTTTCTCTTGATGAGAGTCAAAATCAATTAGTGCCTTCTCAAGCTTCGTTTGGTAATTAGACGAGTAGGTGGAGAACAAGCCGTTCCATGGGCTAGTAGATGTTTGGGCGTGTGCCGAGTTAAAGTTTGGATTTCCCTTCCAAGCATTGGCTGCTTCGTTAAAGTTTCTTGGTCCTTGGTTTATAGTGAACTGCCTACTTCTTGTTCTGTCGGTGTGCGAGGATGTATAATCAACAAAGGCTTGTTCAGGATTTTCCATGCAGTACTGAGTGTCGTAGGGATCACTGTAGATCCCACATGAAGAAGTGATTTTGTTCACTTGAGTCGATTGCATCGGAGCAAGATGAGCTTCCATCAAGCGTTGGACTTGATTTTCGAGCTCGACGAGGCGGCGGTTGGATATACTCGGGACATCTTGAGGCAAAGAGATTGCCTTGGCCGGCTTAGCAAAATCCCTTGGGTCGTTCCAACTTTCGTTGTCATAGAGAGCGAGGTCCTCTAACAATGCCCAAGATTCTTTGGAGTTTTTGTCACGAAGCTTGCCACCGGCCGATTGGTCAATGGTTCGTCTTGTAACGGGATTGACATGGTCATAAAAAATTTGGACTTGGAGCCAAAGATCGATGCCATGATGAGGGACTTTTTGTTGTAACTCCTTGAAACGAGTCCATGCTTCAGAGAGAGATTCTCCTTGATGTTGTTGGAACATAAGGATATCGTTGCGGAGTTTTGCGGTCCTTCCCGGTGGAAAGAATTAAGCAAGGAAACGAGTAGTAAGATCCTCCCATGTGGTGATGGACTTGCTGGAAAAGACGTTCAAGACAGGGGGGGGGGGCAGGGATTTGTTGAGGGCATATAGTCTTGCTTGAACGCGAAGGGAAAATTGAAATAACTGTCCAGGCTCGTTCTTTCCCTATATTTGTCACTCCGTGTTTTTTAAAGTCAAAGTGGAGTCCACTAGTTTTAAGAAATCCTTGGGGGTTTTGTTGGGTTTGTATCCTGTGGATCTGAACGTCTCCTGGAAAGAGCTGAGTCCGTTTTTGCACAACTCGGATGGGAGGTCGGATCGATCGAGGTACACATTGTTCACTCTACGAGGCGCTCAATGGTATATTCCTATAGCCCTCTTGGCTAGGTTTGGCAGTAATCTCTCCTCAGAGTGCGGCGATAGTTGATTATGAGACTTAGCCATTTATTAATTGAACTACTCCCTATTTTCACGGTCCATAGATTCCTCTAGAGCTTTGTAGAGAGTTGAATGCTCCAGATGTGATCTGTAGGAGCCACTTTCAAACATCCGATCATAAAGAATTTATTTCATCTCAAATTCAGACAAGTCTCTAAAGTGTTCATAAATTAGAGCTTGGAGGGCGTTGTGAACAACTTCTTTAATGACCTCATTAACGTATTTGTCAATCTTCAAATACAGATCATAATTCTTCAGCGTGTAAACCCTGGATGAAAGATCTTGAGTAGTCTTGTCTCGAAGCTTGTTTTTCTTCTCAAAGTTAGCACATATCTTTTCCAGTGCAGAAACATAAGTAGTTATCTCAGGAACTGTAGTGCTTTGTTGTGGTGGAGGTGGTGGTAGTGGAAGTGTTGTTGTTGTTGCAGTTGTAGCTGTAAAGATTGGTTCTTGAATGGGAGGAGATACTAGTTTGGGAGGTGTAAGATCAATGATGGGAGTAGATATTAGAGGAACTGATGAAGAAGCTTCATGGATAGGAACGGTTACTATGGATTCAACTTCTGTTTCCACATGAGCTTTACCTGGTTGTGCAACATAATGATCAATCACAACACAAGATACAAAATAGAGAAATCTAAAATGCATAAATGAAAGTGTCATGATGACCATCAACCTTAATAACTTTGAGTGATGTCCCATCGAAGAACACAACAAATAATCGCTTACAAATCCACTTGCCCATGCAGGGGTCCATACAAATCTTAAACATTAATCCTCAAGAAAAACAAATCCATAACATACTTCAAAAGCAAGACTTCTCAAACATGATCCATATAGGATATACTTAAAGTCTGCTATCACACATCTCAACCTTAACGATCATTCTCTTCACCTGAAAATGATACTCGAAAACGTCAACAATAATGTTGGTGAGCTCGTAGGTTTGAAGGAAACCCAGTCGTTGTGCCAATATCTCAAACAGTTAGACAATTGTGCCTTATAAACTAGTGATATTAATGCAAACAATCACAAACCCATGGCTTAGCATCCCCGCTAATCATGTACCAAGACCTAGCTAGCATCCCCGCTAGTCTTATCACCAGCGTGTACCACCGCTCTTGGGGTCGCAACCCCGATGTCTTACCGCACCTAAAGCCTACCAGCTAGAGCTATATATAGGGCGAAGTTCACAAGTCCCACATAGAAGTTCCACACAGAAAGTTCCACACAACATACCATACCAACACATATCATTCACATAGCAGTCATAAGCACATAATTGTCCCAAAAACAAAACCACATTTCGCACAATTCAGAAAATAGTTCAAAACACATTTGAGTATCATTTCCCCCCAACGGAAGATTTAAAAAGTGGGGCTACGAGAACCCACCTCAAGCAAAGGTCTCAACCAGCCAACTCAAAATCACACAAGCAAATGCAAAGACGTTCAAACACGACCTATTCCAATTAATGTTCCACTTAGACACTTATTTCCAAAACAGTTTTTTTCAGGTTTGATGCATAGTGGTCAGATGCGCGCTGTACGGTTATTCTTAACGTTTTCAGTGGTGTGATGGTTGTCAACTTATCTATAAAAATATCATACTTCCATCATACTTCCAACTGATACCTTAGTGTAATATACTTATACCTTGCTAATATAATAGGCAAGTAATATGAGATAATAAATACTTATATATATATATATATATATATATATAACAATATAAATATATATAATATAATATATAAATATATACGATACTTCCATTCGTATACACTTATTACCAAAATTAAATCATTTTAAAATATAAGAAACGAAACGTTTATTTATACTAAACAATTTAGAAAAGTTTTAGAAAAATATAATTTTGGTCTTTTAGTCGATTTATTAAAATAATAATATTTTATTATTTTATTAAAAATCGCGTTTTGAGTAAAAATTCTAAGTATATTGCTTTTTACCCAAATTTCGACATGAGACCCGTACGTTATAAAACGTTTTTCCCAAAGGTTTATTTAAACCTTAAATTTCAAAAAAGTTTTCCACAAATTTACCAGTTTTTCCAAACAAAATGCCAAAAATCCATATTTTGCAATGTTCACCAAACCATATTTTCCAAACAACTTCCAATATCAATTCACAAGTATGTTTCGCTTTCCAAAAGTCCTTAAGGCCCAATAAGGATCCATTAAGATATTCGTACGTATAATATATACTTTAGACCCAATACCAAAGCCCATTAGTAAATATAAGCCCAAGACAAAAAGTAACAAAGTAATCAGGACCACAATAAGCACTCAATAAGCCACAGCTTATTGAGGCTTATTGGGCCGTGAGCCCAATAGCTCCAAAACTAATTTCATAAGCTTAAAAATAAGCTAATAAGCAACGTATCATATTTAGTTATCACCATAACCTATAAAAATAGTCCGCAAAAATATGACATACTAGGGTAATAACCAAAAATACTTCTACTCACTACCTTGTGGTTTTCGAACCACCTTAAGCCCAAAATAAGCCAAAAAGTGCTTACAAATAAGCTAAATAAGCTATTATCCAAAATAAGCTAATTAGCAATAAATGTTTTTCAACCATCACGACCACAATATCAAAACTAACAAAACCATACTTTTCTTTTTGTTCGAACCCAAAACGTGCCCTAAATAATCATTTATAAACTTTTCGCTTTCGATTTTTAACAAACGGGCCGTACAACTAACGTCTATGCATCATTTACCATACAAAAGTACAAGTTAAATGAAAATTTATAAAACTTACAAAGAGGGTTTTGAAAAGCGAGAACGAACGCGAACCGACTACCCAAACATAGTTTAAATGTTAACCCGTGCACTAGAATCAACCCGAAAGTACCCAAACTCTTATGTTTTTGATCAAGTTTTAAAAATTATATGTGTGTGTATGTGTTTTATTCCAACGCAACAAGAGAGGAACACACACAAAATGTGTGTTTTTTTTGAAAGAAAAATGAGATATGCATGATATGGAATCAAACAAACTAATATGTACCAAGGTTGGGACAAGCTACCCTAGAAACTAGCCATCTTTGTTTCCCTGTGTCCCATAATCCGGGTTAGAGCATCATAGGGGCTCGGGATTGCTTTTTTTTCGTGTCGGGTTCACTTAAATCTCAAAAACCATGATCGAAAAATATTTCTGGAAGTTACTTATCATTTTTATTCATCTTAAAAATACTTTTCCAATAACCTAGAGTATTTACACGACATATTTCCATTTGAAATTCTCCAAAACTCATTTTGAACATTGTCGGACGTGTCACGACTCGTTTTCGGCATTTCACGCTATTCATGGGTCAAACCACCCGGAACACAATCAACATAATAACATCATCTAAAAAGGATTATTATATACCATATAACCATAAATCACCTTAATCACATTATTTCACGTAAATCCACCACCGTCAACACGTTACAAGTTCTAACAAAACTGACAAACGTCAAATAGTCAAAGGACTAAATTAGAACATTCAAAACACAGAAAGGGCAAGAGTTACATTCTACCCCCTTAAACGAATTTCGACCCTGAAATTCAGCTACTACTAGCACTAAACAAATGCGGATACTTAAGTTTCATCTGGTCCTCACGTTCCCACGTGAATTCAGGTCCACGTTTTGAATTTCACCGAACCTTGACGATGGTAATTCTACTCCGCTTAAGCTTCTTGAACTCTCTCTCCAAGATTTCCACAGGCTCTTCTACAAAATTCAACTTAGCATCTACTTGGATCTCGTCAAGGGCACTTGCAGTGTTGGATCAGCCAAACACTTCTTAAGGTTACACCATTCAATTCCCTAGGTAGTCTAAGTCTATAGGCTACAAGACCTACCTTATCAACGATCTCAAAAGGTCCAACAAATCTAGGTGCTAGTTTCCCCTTCTTCCCAAAGCGTACCACACCTTTCCAAGGTGATACTTTGAGCAAGACATGGTCACCTACACTGAATTCTAGAGTCTTCCTCCTCTTACCAACATAACTTTTCTGGTGATCACGCATAACCTTAAGTCTATCCTTAATCGGCGAGATCTTCTCAGTGGTCTCTTGCACTAACTCAGGTCCTATCAACTGACCCTCTCCAATCTCTGCCTACATGATCAGAGAACGACACTTCCTACCATACAAATCCTCAGACGGCGCACATCTCACACTATGTTGAGAATCGTTTAAACTCATCTAGGATAGTTTTACAGATAATATTGAACACGCAGCGGAATAAAAAGAAAGCAATATTATCATACAAGGTTTTAACCGAACATTGAAGCCTTCATTATATTTGATCAGAATAAATGAGGCTACACCAACTATCTAATAAACTAACTACTACTACTAAAACACACACGCTTTTGCTAGACTCTCATTGAGAAGTCTGCTATTCTATTCTATTCTGGATGCATAAACTACACACCTTAGACCTCCTTTTATAGTATAAGGAGTCAAGGTTTACATGGAAACTAATAAAGATAATTAATAAGAAAATCAATTAAATATTATCTTTATCTTTGACCAAATCTGAGAGAATCTTCCAATTTTGATATTTTGAAGACTTCTACAATGACTACTTTGGTCCATCTTTGTTTTCCATCTTGTTCATTCCATTATTTTTTCTTTATCAACTCAAATATAATTCCCAACAATCTTTCCTCACTATTATAAGACAAAACCCCAATAATATGAACATCCCCTGAGTTAATTACGAATGAACCTTCTTCCCCTTTTTGTTAAAATCAAGTAGGGTCTACGGAGATATGCAACACCGCAAGTGGTTGTCATATAATGGTTAAACAATTAATCAATAAGCTTCCCCTGAAACCAATATGTTTACCATCTGTTGAATCTCGAACTCTATAGGCTCTATGTAATAATCACTGATGAAGAAAACTAAGTATAACGAATTTGATGAAGAAGTAGAATCTCCCAAAATTATGTCTTATGTCTTGCACTATCCAAGTGACGTCGAACTTATACCAAGACCAAAATATAAGTAGACCGCAACCTCTTGACAAAATCCTCAACTATATGAGACACTAAGCACTACAACGTAACTCCTTAAAGTGATAGCAAATGTGAGCATTGAGCACCTATAAGAAAAATCACACACCTTTGCTAGATTTTGACAAGTCTTCGTCACACCATATAAGCACGAACAAGTTATCTTTAAAGTCAATGTCCCGCTATAAACACGACTTTAAGATATAATAAAACCGCAAAGGCTCTGTGAAACCCACATACAACACAAATAAGCCAATATTCCATCGTCTTCCTCCGTAATCACATCTTAAATAAATCTCCAAAAACGGCCCATGATCAAATAGAATAAACTATTTAAAAAAACAGTTATGTCCGAAATCCAAAACCATCCAAAAACCAAACAACGCGTATCACCCGATATCTGATAAAGCTAGCGGTACAAAACTAGCTATGTCCGGATAAACACTGACGGTACAAACTTGCATCAGGAAGTGGTAAAAACCCAGAACCAACCAAGCTGATAGGACGCTTTTTTCTCTGTCCAAAACAGTACAAAGCTGTCACCATACCGTCACAGATCTGTTGCAAAAACTGTCTCTATAACAATTACTCATTTTTTTCCTTCCTCCCATGGCAATAGTGACAACTTTGATATCTGTCGCTAGTCTGTCACAAATCGATGTACTCCTTTCTCCCAATTCTTTTAGTGACACTTAATATGTCACTAAGTTGTTGCTATTCTGTCACAGATCACCAGCGGTACAAACTCTATAAAGAGCAGTACTAACTTCTGAATATGAGCGATACTAACTCAACAACGAGCAGTACTAACCTATTGTTGATCCCCAATTAGTAGTTATACACTCTTGACAATATAAAGTACAAACGAACAGTACCAGTACCAGTACCAGTTTGACTTCAAGCAACATTAATGTTATAGAACGCAGCATACATAGTAACATAGTATTTCGCCAAAGACAGTACTAACCAGTGTATGAGCGAATCAGTACCAAACGTGCAGTATTAACAAGCAAGAGCAGTTGTAACCATCATCCTACCAGAATCAACATATGCGTCCAAGAGCCTCCTGCTGTATACAATCAAAGCAACATGAACTTTCAACCTGCATAAAAACCCTTTACCATGAAAGCCCTTCTTCTCCTTGTCATGACAACCTGCTGATTCGTTGTTATTATTTTAAGCGAATCCTAAAACAACAACCTTCTGTTCTTGAACACACGATCATAATCAACAACCATCTGCTACTACTTGATGTACAACAAATACTTCGAATCAAACCATTCATAAGCTGCCATTGAAACCTTTTAAGTTAAATTAGGGTTTGGTAGAAACCTTAATATTTTCGAATTGAAACTTGTAGCTTTCAAGGTAACAAATTAAGACAACATAACAACATCATGATCTTGAATACATGAACATGTATCATAAATTATGTTTCCTGTTATTATTGAATTAGGGTTTGCAGAAACCCTAATTACACCAAATATGTCCGAACATCAAAACAGAAAATCTTCATTTGTACCTTCATAGAACGACATCAAAATCACCTTGTAACATCCTAGATATCAAGAGCCACGAGGCTCTGATACCACATGTTGAGAATCGTTTAAGCTCATCTAGGATAGTTTTACAGATAATATTGAACATGCAGCGGAATAGAAAGAAACAATATTATCAAACAAGGTTTTAACCGAACATTGAAGCCTTCATTATATTTGATCAGAATAAATGAGGCAACACCAACTATCTAATAAACTAACTACTAACACTAACACTTGTACACACACAAAGAACACGCGTTGTGCTAGACTCTCATTGAGAAAAGTTTGCTATTCTATTCTATTCAGATGCATAAACTAACATACCGTAGACCTCCTTTTATAGTAAAAAGGAGTCTAGTTTACATGAGAACTAATAAAGATAATTAAGTAAGAAAATCATTAAATAATATCTTTAAACTTACCAAATTTGAGAGATATCTCCAATTTCTTATCTTTTGAAGACTTCTACAATGACGACTTTGGTCCTTCTTGTTTCCATCTTGTTTCATTCATTATTTTGTCTTTATCAACTCAAATATAATTCCCAACACAATAGAATGGTAACTATTGTTATACAAAAACTCAAATAATGGAAGATGAACAATTTTCCCAACAATCCCCTCGAAGTCTATAAGGATGCATACAGCTCTAAGGCATTTATTACCAAAGTCGTGATTAATACGCTCACTCATAACTGTCGGTCTAAGGGTGGTAAAAGGCCTGTACTTAAGCTAAACCGGTTCCCTAAGCTCTTGGCATTGACTGCCAAAACCTTGACGTAAATCGACTATCACGATTAGATATGATCGAGATCGACACACCATGCCTAGCCACAATCTCATTCAGATAGAGTCTAGCTAACCTATCCATCTTATAGTCCTCACGCATTGGTAGAAACTGATTAGACTTAGTTAATCGGTCCACAATGACCCAGATTGTATCCATGCCACACAAGTCCTTGGTAACCTCGTACAAAACCCAATGCTTATCACCTTCCCATTTCCATTCAGGAATCTCATGTTGCTGCAGTAAGCCAGACGGCCTCTGATGTTCAGCCTTAACCTTCAAACAAGTTAAACACCTACTAACATATACCGCTATATCTTTCTTCATTCTCGGCCACCAATACCTATCTCTAAGGTCATAATACATCTTATCAGCTCCTGGGTGTACATAGTACTTTGACTTATGGGCTTCATCTATTATCAGGGTTCTCACATCACCCTTCAAAGGAACCCATATTCGATCAAGGTAGTACAAAGCTCCATCACTCCTATGTTCTATCATCTCATCTAAACCTTTCTGCAATCTTGCAGACTCATCACATGCCTCCTTCTGAGCCGCCAATATCCTATCCTTGATACTAAACTGAAGGGTCATATTCATAGCTTGAAATCTCTTAGGTTTTACTCTCTCTTTCCTACTCATTGCATCTGCTACTATATTCGCCTTACCAGGATGGTAGCGAATTCATAGTCATAATCACTAAAAAGCTTTATCCAGCGATGCTGTCGCATGTTCAATTCCTTTTGACTAAAGATATGCTGGAGACTCTTATGATCGGTATATATGACACTCTTTGTCCCATACAGATAATGTCTCCAAATCTTAAGGGCAAACACAACCGCACCCAGCTCTAAATCATGGGTGGTGTAATTCTTCTCATGAATTTTCAACTGCCTAGACGCATATGCTATAACCTTACCTCTTTGCATCAACACATAACCTAGTCCTAAGCCGGACGCATCACAATATACAACAAAGTCTTCCGGTCCATCGAGAAGAGCTAGAACAGGTGCATCGCACAACTTACCCTTCAAAGTTTGAAATGCATTCTCCTGCTCTTCACCCCAATCAAAGGTCTTACTTTTCTGAGACAAGACAGTAAGCGGCTTAGGCATCTTAGAAAAGTTCTCAATGAATCTACGGTAATACCCTGCCAATCCTAAGAAGGAACAAACTTCAGACGGAGTTCTAGGGGCTTCCCAATTCTCTGCAACTTTAATCTTACTAGGGTCTACATGAATACCATCTCCATTAATCACATGACCAAGAAACTGTACTTCTCGCAACCAAAATTTACACTTGGAAAACTTAGCATACAGTTACTCTTTCTTGAGCAATTCTAAGACTAGTCCTAGGTGCACTTCATGCTCTTCCCAGGTCTTAGAATAAACCAAAATATCATCAATGAAACAGCTATCACAAACTGTCCTAGGTACGCCTGCATACTCGGTGATTATTAGATCCATAAATCTTAATAAAGTCTGTTGATCCTAAACTAGAATCGATTCCTTAGGTGGTTTTAAGGTTAAATTACTTTGATAAATCCAAAATAACTGTTGTAAAACTTTGTAGTGTATATTAAGTTATGCGGAAATCTACAAACCTTAATACCTAGAAGTATTATGAATAAAACAGTAATCTTGAACAAACAAAGATATAACCAAATGCTCCAATATTATTAGATCTATAATACGAGTACTCTTAACTTAGTATTAGGGTTTACAACCTTGAAGCTTTTCTTAATCGACTTTGACAACTATGAAGACTTAATGCAAAACTGATGATCTTCTCAACTAATGCCCTAAGGCGCCTCCTTTTAAAGACTAAGGAGTCCTAGTCGGTCTTACAACACAATCCTAAGATTATCTTAATCTTTTCTAAACATAAACTAATCTTTTAAATAAAACAATATGTATAACTTGACATAAATATCTCAATAACTTATCTTCACACGTATTCTTGTTCCTCCAAACAAATCTTTTTATCTCTTTCATTCGATTTGATCCTCTAACAGTAGAAAGTCTTAAAACCATTATAAATCCTTTCACCAGCAACACTAATAAACATAAGCAGTAGTAACATTAAGTACTAGCAGTACTAATATCTACTAACAGTAGTACTTGTATTAGCAGTCTTAAAACATTTACTACTAATCAGCACCAACATACATAGCTTATATTTTATCTTCAACACTGAGGCATTCTTAACTTTAACATAGTAACTTATGCTATCATGTACTAAATTATACTAACAGTAGTAACTACAGGTAACATTATACTACCATTCTAAACTACTTAGCATAAATTTCCATTATGTACCTGAGGCAGTAGTAACGTTCTAAGAATCCATAAAGTCTTTAAGTCCAACAATCTACCTAAACTTAATGTTCATCTTTTGAATCTGGAAGTTTCTTCTTTAAAAGTCTTCATCATACTCAGGAAGATGCATTCAAACCTTTCATTTTCCTTTTTGCTGCTTTACCATAAGCTTCAGCAGTTGATAACACATCTCATTTTGATGATCAGTTTGAAGTTTCTTGTTGAGCATATTGGTGATGGTAATTGGTGTGAGGGGGTATCTCCTTTCAACCAACATAAAAATGTGAAGATTATCAAACCTTACAAAGTGAACTCCAGATGAATCAATCAACTTCCAAATAGTCACCCTGTATCCTTGCAACATTCTCCATATATCACTTTTTATGTCTGGTTCAAACATAACTTTCAAATCTCCATACAACACTCTTTCAAATTCATTTTCAGGCCTTGTATCACCATACTTTGCCTTCACTATCCTCCAAAGAGCTTCCAAGTCTTCTCTATCTATTCCTTGTAGCATCCTTATCATTGAAGAGTATCTCTTGGAACTTCCATCTGCTCTTATCAACTGATAATGTACCAACATGCCCTCTTTATGAAGCTTATAATCAATAATCACTGGTAATTTGGTAGCAAGTGGTATAGCATCAATTGCTATATCTTCATCCTTTTTAATCACCAAAAGCTTCTTTAGCTCAGCTTCATCAACTTCATCAACTTCCTCTGACTCTTTTTCTTCCTCTACTTTTTGTTTCTTTGAGGATTCTTTATGTTGTTCTTTCCCTGCTCTTTTCCTTCCAAGCATCTTCTTTCTGTTCCCTTTAGTTGTTTCCTTTCTACCTTCTTCCTTCTTTTCTTTGCTTTCCTGTACCTCAGAACCTATAGTTACAAAGGTATTTACTCTCTTCATTTACTTATCAAACAAATTTTGAATTTCATCAAAACTCTTTCCTTTAAGTTGTTTGTATGTATATCCACCCATGTGCTTAAGATAAGTAGACATTTGAGTTCTCTTTTGTGCCTTAGTAGGAGGTATGTTTCTCTTTTCTTGTGCTCTGAGTGCAGCAAAATGCTTTCTTCTTTTCTCCATCAGTTCCATAAATAGTTTTGCTTTTTCCTCATTTGTTAATTCATTTCTTTCCTTTAATTGGAGTCTCTCAGCTAGCAATTTATTAGCCTCCATCATAGCTTGTGTGTTTTCCCATGACTCAGTCAATGCTATGTTGGCTTCTTCTTCTTGTTTCCTTGCTAGCTTTTGCACTTCTAATAATTCAGCATCCAACTTAGCTTGAATATCTCTTGCAATTTGTTCATCAAGAGCAATTTGATCTTTTCTCTTCAAAGGAACTTCACGCTCAATCATAATACCTTTTCCTTTATCTTTAGAACTTGAAGGTTATGTCTCTTATGGAACTCTGAACTCACTTGGCTCTTGTACAACCACCCCTTTATCCTTGGGTCTTGTAGTTGTTGTTGTTGTAGCAGCAGTAATAACAACTTTAAGCTTAGCTGCTTTAATCTTCATAAGTGTCTAAGCCAAAGTGATTTCCTCAATCTTCAATACTCCTCCCCTGTTTGGATGCATCTTCATGAGCACCCAAACTCTCCTAGTTTTTAGAGGACTCAACTCTCCTAGTCATACCAATATTCCTGAGTCTCTTCAAACCTGTAGGTCTTGACATTTTCTTCTTTTCTAACCTCTAAATCCTCTTCTTTAAAGCAGCAATATCCTTAGCTTGAGCATCCTTTGCTGTTTGTAAATCAAGAACCTGTGTTTGCAATTTGGTACATAAAACCATCAAATCGGTTAGTTGCATGCCATCCTCACCACTAGGTTGTGGATCATTGGAAGGTGTTGGTACACTTTCCTTATGTTGTCCCTCATCTTGAGGAATCTCTGCCTCCTGTCTCGAAGCCTTCTTAGATGGTTGTTTTTTCTTGGGTTAGGAAGATGAAGATGGTTGATCAATAATGGGTATTTGAGTGGAATCAGTTGGATGATCTGAATCCTCACCCATTTCTTCAACAGGTTGAACCATCATGGTATCAAATAAAGGTGTTATTCTCCTAAAGAAATCCTTTCCAGCTCTCTTCATATTGGCAAAAACTTTCTTTGTGTGAAAGGGATTAACAAAAATCTTCTTGTGAGTTGACATATTACCCAGTTGTTGATTAATGAAAACTTAGAGAAAACGTAGATACAACAAGAATTTAACTCCTCCATCCAAGTGTTTCACTATTGCATCAAAGATATACTTAGACAGATTAAACTTTTGATTAGTTGCCAAGCATATGATCAAAGAAGCCATAGAACTACTGAACTCATTCCATGCAGTGGATTTAGCACTTAAGCATTGAGTAATAGTATGAATGAAATACTTCCACTGTGGAGAAAAAAAGGCTTTATAAAAAGTAAGCTTTTGAGAAGGCTTTTCATACCCTATACGTGCCAATTCTTCAAAGATAGTAGTAGTTAGAAGACAATCAGTACCTTCTGCATCATCCAAGTAAAGATCTCTCCTAATGCTTGACTCCGTAACAATAACCCTCTTCTTATCAACTAGGGCTTGTAACTGTCGCACTCCATTAACTGTCTGTACCTTGGCAGTTGCCCAAAATTGTTCAATACAAGATGTGTAGATAACCGGATTGACTGTTAAAGCATAAGAAACAGAACTTGCTTTCAGGAAATCAATTATCTCTGCAAACCCATCACTTTCTTTGGGTTTTTCCAAGAATGCGACCACATTGTGCGTTTCAGCAAACTTAGGGCTTGACATAATGATGATTTTGATGATCAAAGATGAAAATTAAATTAGGGTTTATGGTTAGAGAGCGTTTGAATAAGTGAAATCGAATAAAGAAGTAAATGAAACCCTTAATCAAAGTATTTATAGAATCACCCTCAACAGCAGAAACTTGAACTGGCAGCATTAACATACGCTTAACAGCAGAAACAAATACGGGCAGTACTAATTTAAGCCTAACAGCATTAACTTAAGCTTAGCAGCATTAAGTTGAAACTGAGCAGCATTAAAAGAATACACCAGTAATCATTTAATGTTCATTCCAATAAGCAATTTTCACCATCAAATTTGATTCACACATACTCTCTTTCTGTTTTTATGCTCACATCTCTCAATTCTTTTTGCTCACATAATCACTCATTTTTGTTTTTATGCACACATCTCTCTCTCTATTTTTAAGCTCGCAAAATCTCTCTTTTCTTTTGGCTTACCAAACAAACTCTTTTCTTTTATAAGAAGTTTGTTCAAAAATTTCATCAATTCTAATGAGTTTCATATTGTCCTCCCCACTTCCAAGTGTGTAACCTCTTGAGAAAGGTAGATCAATGGACTGTATAGATGTAATCTCAAACCTAGTTTGAGCATTCACATCCCCCAATATGGTATCTTGGCACCTTGACCACTAACCTGAAATAATTCCCTAAGGAGTTTTATTCATTAATTTTGCCATTGGATTGGTCATATTGATGTTACCATTGTCCTACTCTGCTTCTAAGCTAGAAGCAGTAGTGGCAGCCCTTTCTATTCTGTCACCCAACTCCTTATGGACAGCCTTACATGTGGGATCAACAAGTGGTATTCAAAAGGGATTAAAACACATCAAGGTATATCAAAGAGTATGTTACCTTTGTAAGTAGTTCACTTTGTAATATTGGCTCAGTATTAACTTGTAATATTGTGAAAACCAGCATATTGGCTCAGGTTGTTTAGACCTTTATCTAGGATAATATCAATATTCATAAGTTATAAAAACAAAGCGGAATAAGAACAAAGATATTCAATAAGGTTTTACCAAACATTCCAGCCCCAATATTATTTATCGAGATAATAACGGTTTACATCACAACAAACTGAAACAGGAATCATAAGATCTTAGGCAACACCTTAACTACATCTACTCTTGTTGTACAACTACAAAACTAACTCTAAACCCTATCCATGAACATAAGGCACCAACATAAATCTTTCTTGTTTAAAACCTTTAATGCCCACGAACAAACAGCAATGAACGACTGGTTCCCATGTGCTAACAATAACATCAACTTGTATCCCAATACTATTCAGAAAACCCTTCGATCAAGAACCTTTTACATCTCAATGTTTACACCTGTTCTGATCTTTCAATATTACCATCGATTGCTGCTGCTGTTGTTTAAACAAACGAAACTGGCACTACACATGACGACTTCTCTTCTTTCTTAACCCTTCATTAAACGAACACCACATATATAAATCAGTTAAAAACCCTAAAATGAATCTAGGGTTTGTGGCTTCATCTTTTTTCCAAAACAAGCAACCACAATTGTTACATCGAGCATACACAATGACTTCTCCTTCATAAAAGATCACGAACAACATATCTTTAAATCAATGAACAGTTTATCCACCATGAATAATGAGTATAACCCTAATAAATTTAGGGTTTCTTGAGTCGAATAAACCATTACCAAGAACAAGCACATGATCTAAAAGAATAAGCCACATGTAGCATCAGATCGCACTAATCGCACCTGCTAACTCTTACTGAATGATGACTATCAGAATTATATACCATAGAAGCCGGATCCATCACCAAAAAGAACTTTAAAGCACTATTATGGTTTTACCGAATTAGATTTCATCGAATTTGAATTAAGTATCGAAAAGAAAACCGAATTCGCTGCGAAGAAAACCCTTAATAGTAACAATGATTTAAGATCGTATTGCATACCCATTAAGGTAGAGAGGACGATCATAAACATCATTATATCAATTAAACTCCAAAACCCTAGAAAAACAATTAACACACAAATGAAATTCTTTGAAAAATTAGGGTTTATGGGTTTCTTCAAAAACCTTGTAGATCTTAGATCGAGAGCCACATGGCTCTGATACCACTTGTTGATCCCAAACCTAGACCGATTATTTACCTTGTAAAGAGTATGTTACATTGGATAAATCCAAAATAACACTGATAAAAAAACTTTTGTGTATATATCAAATAGAGAATGCGGAATCTACTCTTAATTCTAGACATATATCAATGAAACAGTAGTTATAGTATGAACTAAAATGCTTCAATATATTAAAGATTAATAATACAGTACTCTGTGAGTACTAGGGTTTACAAACCTGAAGCTATTACAAGTAGATGCTGTAATAGGTATGGTGTAAGAATAATAATATGAATCAATCAACTTCCCAAGTATTCGACCCTGTATTCCTTGCAACATTCTCCATACATCACTTTTTATGTCTGGTTCAAACATAACTCTAAAATCTTCATACAATACTCTTTCAAATTCATCTTTAGCCTTGTATCGACCATGACGTTTCCCTTCACTATCCTCCAAAGAGCTTCCAAGTCTTCTCTATCTATTCCTTGTAGCATCCTTATCATTGAAGAGTATCTTTTAGAACTTCCATCTGCTCTTATCAATTCATAGTGTACTAACATCCCCTCTTTATGAAGTTTATACTCAATAATCACTGGCAATTTGGTAGCAAGTGGTATAGCATCAATTGCTATATCTTAATCCTTTTTAATTACCAAAAGCTTCTTTAGCTCAACTTCATCACCTTCTTCAACTTCCTCTGATTCCTTTTCTTCCTCTACTTTTAGTTTCTTTGAGGTTTCTTTTTGTTGTTCTTTCCCTGCTCTTTTTCTTCCAAGCATCTTCTTTCTGTTACCTTTAGCTATTTCCTCCCTACATTCTTCCTTCTTTTCTTTGTTTTCCTGTATCTCAACCCATAGCTACAAAGGTATTTACTCTCTTATTCCTTAACAAACAACTTTGAATTTCATCAAAACTCTTGTCCTTTTAGGTTGTTTGTATGAATATCCACCCATGTCTTAGATAAGCAAGACATTGAGTTCTCTTTTGTGCCTTGGTAGAGTCTGTTTCTCTTTTCTTATGCTCTAAAGTTGTATAAAATGCTTTCTTCTTTATATTACTCAATTCATTCCATAAATAGTTTTGCTTTTTCCTCATCTATCAATTCCTCTCTTTCTTTGAATTTGGAGTCTCTTCAGCCACATTCTATTAGCCTCATCATAGCTTTTATTTTCCATTACTTAATCAATGGCTAATGTTGGCTTCTCTTCTGTTTCCCCTAGCCAGTCTTTTGCGCTTCTAATAATTCAGCAACCACCTTTAGCTTGAATATCTCCTTGTAATTGTTCATCTGAGCAATTGAATCTTTTCTCTTCAAATGAACTTTAGTTTAATCATAATACCTTTGTCCATTATCTTTAAAAGAACTTGAAGGTTTTAATCTCTGTGAACTTCTGAACTCAACTTAGGCTCCTGAACAACCACCCCTTATCCTCTATCCTTGGGTCTTGTAGTTGTTGTTGTTGTAGCAGCAGTAGTAACAACTTTAGGCTTAGCTGCTTTAATCTGTATAAGTGTCTGAGCCAAAGTGATTTCCTCATTAGTTGTAGGAACAACACTATCATCAATACTAGCAGTAGTAACTGCTTCACCAGCAGTACTATCATCAGGCTTCTTACTCTGTTCATCTTTTCCATCAACTTTAGCTTCCACATGCATCACATCAACCTCCAAAACTTCAGAATCAAATATTAAATCATCATCTTGTCTTTCTTGAGTTTCATCAACCAAAGAAACATCAACATCAGCATCAATATCTTCAATACTCCTCCCCTGTTTGGATGCATCTTCAGGAACACCCAAACTCTCCTGGTCTTTAGAGGACTCAACTCTCCTAGACATACCAACTTTGCTGAGTCTTTTCAAACCTGTAGGTCTTGACATTTTCCTCCTTTCTAACCTCTGGATCCTCTTCTTCAAAGCAGCAATCTCCTTAGCTTGAGCATCCTTTGCTTTTTGTAAATCAAGAACCTGTGTTTGCAATTTGGTACATAAAACCATCAACTCTGTTAGTTGCATGCTATCCTCACCACTAGGTTGTGGATCATTGGAAGGTGTTGGTACACTCTCCTCATGCTCTGCCTCATCTTGAGGAACCTCTGCCTCTTGTCTCTGAGCCTTCTTAGATGGTTTATCCTTCTTAGGTTGGGAAGATGAAGATGGTTGATCAATAATGGGTATTGGAGTAGAATCAGTTGGATGATCTGAATCCTCACCCATTTCTTCAACAGGTTGAACCATCATGGTATCAAATAAAGGTGTTATTCTCCCAGAGAAATCCTTTCCAGCTCTCTTCATATTGGCAAACACTTTCTTTGTGTGAAAGGGATTAACAAAAATCTTCTTGTGAGTTGACATATTACCCAATTGTTGATTAATGAAAACTTGGAGAAAACATGGATACAACAAGAATTTGACTCCTCCATCTAAGTGTTTCACCATTGCATCAAAGATATACTTAGACAGATTGAACTTCTGATTAGTTGCCAAGCATATGATCAAAGAAGCCATAGAACTACTGAACTCATTCCATGCAGTGGATTTAGCACTTAAGCATTGAGTAATAGTATGAATGAAATACTTCCACTGTGGAGAGAAAAAGGCTTTATAAAAAGTAAGCTTTTGAGAAGGCTTTTCATACCCCATACGCGCCAATTCTTCAAAGATAGTAGCAGTTGGAAGACAATCAGTACCTTCTGCATCATCCAAGTGAAGATCTCTCCTTATGCTTGACTCCGTAACAATAACCCTCTTCTTATCAACTAGGGCTTGTATCTGTCGCACTCCATTAACTGTCTGTACCTTGGCAGTTGCCCAAAATTGTTCAATGCAAGATGTGTAGATTACTGGATTAACTGTTAAAGCATATGAAACAGAACTTGCTTTCAGGAAATCAATTATCTCTGCAAACCCATCACTTTCTTCGGGTTTTCCAGAATGCGACCACATGTACGTTTTCAAAAACTTAGGGGCTTGTCATAAATGATGACGCTCGATGATCAAAGATGAAAAATTGAATTAGGGTTTATGGTTGAACGTGTTTGAATACGTGAAAATCGAATAAAGAAGTAAATGGATAAACCCTTAATCAAGTTATTTATAGAATCACCCTCAACAGCAGAAACTTGAACTGGCAGCATTAACATACGCTTAACAGCAGAAACCAATACAGACAGTACTAATTTAAGCCTAACAGCATTAACTTAAGCTTAGCAGCATTAAGTTGAAACTGAGCAGCATTAAAAGAATACACCAGTAATCATTCAATTTTCATTCCAATAAGCAACTTTCATCATCAAATTTGATTCACACATACTCTCTTTCTGTTTTTATGCTCACAACATCTCTTAATTCTTTTTGCTCACATAATCACTCATTTCTGTTTTTATGCACACATCTCTCTTTCTATTTTTAAGCTCACAAAATCTCTCATTTCTTTTGGCTTACCAAGACACTCTTTCTGTTTTTATATGACAGTTGTGTACAAAATTTCATCAATTCCAATAAGTTTCATACTGTCCTCCCCACTTCCAAGTGTGTAACCTCTTGAGAGAGGTGGATCAATGGACTGTATAGATGTAATCTCAAACCTAGTTTGAGCATTCACATCCCCTAATATGGTATCTTAGCACTTAGGACCACTACCTGAATCAATTTCCTAGGAGTTGATTCATTAAGTGTTGCCATGGATTGGGTCTTATTTGATGTTACCACTGTCTTGCTCTGCTTCTAAGCTAGAAGCAGTAGTGGCAGCCCTTTCCATTCTGTCACCCAACTCCTTATGGACAGCCTCATCACTAACCTTTGTTAGAGGGACCACTAGACTAAGGTATCTTGGTGTCCCGACCTCTTGTGATATGCCTAAGATATTGTTTTTGATCCTTAGAACCATACTTATGATATAAGACCTCCTACTGTATCACTGTTCGGGCCATCATAATTCAGAGGTCATGTAGTAAATGTTTGAAGAGCTAGGACACTTTAAATCGTAAATCCAACAAACTCGTCAAAACGTATACCCAAATGAAACCTCTCACATGAAGCTCTCTAGTAACGTGATACGTTAAGATTTTAAGTTTCTTCAAAAGCTAGTCGATGATAAATTACGTTAATTATATAACGTGATTGTTTTATACTGCGTCGATCGATGATTAATAACGATAAATGTGTCGGGTTTTAACAAAATTGAGTCTTATAATATTTATATATATTTTTATAATTTGTATAAAAATATTATATTTTATATTTTTAAGAGTAAAAAAATGGCAATTGATTCGATAATTAATATATAGTATATATATAATAAATATATAACTAAATAATAATACCAAATAGTAATAGTAGTATAGAGTATCCCGTTAGATAAGACAATTACTTTAGGAAAAATAATAGTCTATCTTCCGAGTGTCGTTTCCACGGCGAGAGATGAATTGAAATTCATGAGAATGTTTCATTTGGTGTCTGAATGACAAATATTTTGGATTTGGTTTTAAACTATTTTTAAACTAAAAATTAAACTAACATTGTTAGATATTAGAAAAAGACTCGGTCACCCCATGTATTTTACTGTTCAATATAGCTCGTAGTTTAATAGTTAAACGTATGACTTTCGGTATTGAACCGGGTACTAATACCCGGTGTATTGTAAGAACTATAAATACCTCTTCCAACTTTGGAAGAGGTAAGCATCTAGTCATTTTACACACACTCTTAAGTGTGTTTTCCTTTTCTCTCTTAACTATTCTCTCTCTCTAACTTTCTCTCTCTAGATCTCTTTAGATCTATACATGTTTGTGTGAATTAGGGAACCTACAATTGGTATCAGAGCCATGGGGTGGATTCGTGATTGATTCATATGGTTAAATAAGCTCAAATTCGTGGCTTATTTTTGAAGAAAAAAACCCACGGCTCATTTTTGATTTTGGCTTATTTGTTTGTTAATCTTGATCTTCTCTTGTTCTACACATCAAAGAGGCTAGGTTGTATCAATTTCGTGTGTTATACAAGCTCAAAGTTCGAATTATAAGCTTTAAAAGGTTAGTGTTCTTCGTGGAGAGTTGCCTAATTTTGGTCGATTCTCAAAGAAAGACGTGTTAAGGTGTGTTTAAACTTGATATACACACTTAGTATTGCATGTTAGAGCTTTGATTCGTGGTTAAAAAGATAATATGGCTTGATTTTGCTTAATTCGTCCAAGTGTTCTTCGTGGAGAGTTGGTTAAAATATCATTATCTAACCGGCGGTTTGACAAAAGGTAGGGACAAGATCCGGAAATTTAGGAAAAAGTCAAAGGCGAGTTGCCAAAAGTCAATGGCGAGTTGCTAAAACAGCGAGTTGATAAAACAGCGAGTTGCTAAAACAGCGAGTTGCTAAAACAGCGAGTTGCTAAAACAGCGAGTTGCTAAAACAGCGAGTTGATAAAACAGCGAGTTGATAAAACAGCGAGTTGATAAAACAGCGAGTTGATAAAACAGCGAGTTGCTAAAACAGCTAGTTGATAAAACAGCGAGTTGATAAAACAGCGAGTTGATAAAACAACGAGTTGATAAAACAACGAGTTGCTAAAACGGTGAGTTATCAAACAGCAAGTTACTAATTGGCAGCGGTTTACTAAGAATTTTTTGTGTGAAGAAAAGGGTTTCAGTAAAACAGCCATAACTTTTGATCTGTAAGTCCGTTTCAGGCCCGTGACCTCTCAAATCGAAGAGAAAACGAGACGAATCACGTTGTTTCCACCCTTTAGCTAGTTACGGATTTTTTGAGGCCCAAAACACTCGTTTACTATGATTTATTGACATTTTTCAGTTTTTTGGAATTTGTGTTAGACTTGTTTTTGTCCTAGCTCACGGCCCATCTGTATTTTTAGGCCTGTTTCAGTTTGGTGAGCCTATTTAAACAAACAGCTTTAACCCTAGCCA
>BQNB010091173.1:0-19361 GCA_026074375.1 Tanacetum coccineum
ACTTAACCGGTTGAATTCATTATAAATAGTTCCAAGTGATGTATTGCAAGCGAATGAATCATCATTGATCTTGAGTAATCCAAGTTTTTTGGATCCTTCCTTAATTACCTTCATCTTTGCTACTGAAAAGAACCAAAAAATTATCAGCAGAACCAGTTTGGTAAAAGGTATATGGAAAAATTTAAGCACGAAATTCGGATATGAAAAACTTGTTTCTGTTGCTATATCAGATGATCGATACACCGTATTCAATGAATTTGAATACGCCGTATAGATCTATTGAATATAATATACTGTATTGGTTTAGAAAGGTTAATACGTCATATTCAATGGATTTGAATACGCCGTATTGATTATTCGACCAGAACAGTGTAACAAAAACAAAACTAAAACAAGAAAAGTTAAAACAAACAAGGACACAAATAAAACAAGCAGGTAAAATGGATAACCCGACACTAAGACTCAAAAATTAAAAAAAAATACACTAATTATATTACACTAAATCTAGATTAATTAAAAGTTAGAACTTAAATACTAAATAAAAATAAAAATTAACATTTTCACTCCCCGACATGGGCGCCAAAAACTTGATGTGTCGTTGAGTGTAGGTATTTTATTTATCAAGTTTTACATTTATATTTTGCCGACTATACCTAAAAACAACACTAACGGGTAGTGTACTCGATCAGTTGTAGCTTCGTTGGTAAGTAGGGTGTCGATCACTAAGAGCGAGAACGTAATTCCTATGTCTATCAGTATTTTAGTTATCTATGTTAGATCTAATCTATCTAATTTATGTCAAAACCTATGCTAAACCTAATTCTAACGGATAAGGGGTTTTCAGTCTGAGAAACTGGCACGGGTTTTATGGTGACTTAGATCCACTTCCGCTACCGAAACACACGCAAGACAATAATCAAAAGATAAAAGAGTGGTCAAGCCAATTATAAGGAAATTGTATCAACCCTGATTGATCAAATAAAACATTGGTTTGTTTATTTAGTGCAATGAATGACTTATTTCGAGGGTTATATCTTTCTTAGATTTAGGCGGTACTTGTTCCTAAAACCTAGACACGTCAAATTCTGTCACAATTAAGTACATCCGCATAAAGTATTTTCTTTGCTGATTATAATCTATCTTAGGAGATTAATAATTGTGATCTAATTAAACCCTAGCCCATCGGGACTTTACCCACTTACTGCTTAATGTTTCTTTATATTCTAGTAGTCCATTGTCCGAGTCTTTACCAAGGGAATCAAAACTTTATTTGTTGATCCCAGGTCACCTGCTAGTCTAACTTGTTCACTAAACCAATGTTAAAGATAGGTCAATATTTGTGATCCTATGATTCTAGATATATAAATTGCAATATAGAGAGCCATCCCAGTATCTAGCTAACTTGGTCAGTATCACTAGACCCAGTTGAATGATAGGTCGCATATTTAAGCACATAGACAAGTATGAATTGATAAACATAATCAACAATCAACGATAAATTAAGCAATCGATATAAATAAACCAAACATTAAATTATCATAATCATCGCTAATACCTAAGGGTATTAGCCCTTAACCATCGTAATGTATACACGCGTAATAATGAACAACCAAGGTAACCTAACCGAGTTAAATGAATGATACAAAAAATTGAACGATTATTAAGAGTATGAGAATTACAAGGTGTTTCCTATAGAACTAACCGCGTTGCGAGGCCTTCTTTGCTCTTCTTGTCTCCTGAAAATCAACTTTTATGGTTAGGGGATCATAAATATGATCAAGCACACCTAAAACTCATTTTTAGGTCTTCTATTTATAGTGTTTGGAATTTCTTCGATATGCCGTATTGGTTGAGGTCAATACGGCGTATTAGAAGTTTTTTTGGAGTAGGGACCACGTTCAATATCTTCCAGAATATTTAATTACTCGAAATAGAATACGGCGTATTAAGGTCTTCTAGGTACGACGTATGACTCTATAATTCTTCGTGGTTTCTTGTGAAGTGCAGGCACAGATACGCCGTATCTTCGTTGATGGATACGGCGTATAGTATGTTAGAACAATATTTTTCAAATTTCTTCGTTTAAGCTCCAGAATGCGTGCCTTTTTGTGAATCTTCAATAAGTACTCCATAATTACTGCAAATCTCAAATATAAACGATTAATTACCAATTCTCGCAATAATTATACAAAATGGGTAAGAATCATGAAATAAATGATGCTATAAAAGTGACGTTATTTGATGTCATCACACACAAAAACCCTAATGTTCCCAATTAGGTTTCTAAGTATAAAAATGAGTTTTAGTCTAATAAACCATGGCGCTTTCGTTTGTTATGGGTTGATTATGATGCGTAAAAATGATATTTGAAAATTTAAGGGCGGTTTTTAACAAGCAGTACTAACTCCAAGTTAGTACTACTGGTTCATTTTCTTAGATTTCAAAGGAAGCAGTACTAACTTAACACTAGCAGTACTAACTCCAAGTTAGTACCGTTAGTTAAAACTGTTAGTACTGTTGGTTCATTTTAGCTTATCATCTTATTATTTCTGCAAATTTCAGATTTCCTTAGCTTATTAAGTAATTAAACTTTTCCTTACTGTCTTTAGGAGTAAGCTTATTTAAGCTTATTTCTTTTCAAGGTATTTTCAATAGTAAATCATTGGTAGCTTTTTTAGCTTATTTGCCATTTAAATTTAATAAGTTGCTCATTCGTATTACAGAGTGCTAATTAGGTTAGTTAAATATCTGTTTTAGCTTATTTGCTTATTTCCTTGCTTAATTTTGACTCGGACTCAAAAGAGATTTTATGCAAAACGACATTTCAGACAACTTTTTAGTTTTAGCCGAGACCCAAAACTCGACAGAAAATGACCAAAATGCCCCTGCAAGTTTCTGCAGGAACTAAGACATTTTTAATAAAAACGCAGACTTTGACCTTGGGTTTTGACCCGTTATTACTCGATTTTAAATCTCGCAAGCCTTGTGTCAATGTAAAACGTCATTCCGAGCAACTTTCGTGTTTTGTCGGAAGGCCGAAACGGACTCGAAACTGCTCATAACGGGCGTTTTTGATTCTGCCAGCAACTAATTAATTGCAATAGCTGTTGGAAACATTTTCAAGTTTTCAAATCTTGTTTTCGCCGTAACTTCTTCGTTATTAGGAGTTACGGGGAGTTCGAATTACCAAAACGTTCATAAAAATACCCTCTACCACATTTTCTAGCCCAAAATCAAATTTTACAAAATCTCGTACCTCGTTTTCCGTGTCAAACTTTCTGCTCAGAATGTATACGTTACCAAACACGCTAAAATTCATTTTTGACCAAAAAATCCATTCTTGACACATCTAAAATGGTCCATAAACAATATTCAACTCGCTCAATCAATCTATAACATAGACTAACTAGACGACGCAAGACCTTATGGATTTCGTCACATGCAACAAGTATAATCAAATCAAATAGTCGAAACAAACGAAACAAATATAAAAAGAATGCTCACAATGCTATTGTAGCAAGATCAGACTCGATAGAAAAACTCGACTCGTCCCCCTTGTGGTTTCGTACTCACGGCAAAACAGCAACAACGGACCCAACGATTTTTCCAATCAAATCAACACTTCTAAAACACTCATCTAGCTTTAATAAACCCACTTCTCAACCCAAAACTCTTGAAGCAAACCCGAAATTAAATTTCTTCAAAACCCATTGCATGTAGGATTTTATTATATGGAAACGTAGGCCTTGACACGAGGATTAATATGTTGTAACTTGATTATATTGCATGTTGGTATTTGAGTGGCGGTGGTGGCTTTTGTGGTGGCGTGGTCGGACGGCAACAACAACAAGAGAGAAATAGAGAATGTTTGGTGATGTATGTGTGTTTTTATTTTAAGAATGGATGTATAACTGATATTTATGCTTGCACATCTTTGAGGCTTTGGCGAAAATGGTCCCTCCTTCTTTTTACTTTCAAACTTTTGACACATCACACTTCTTATTAAATAGAAACCGACTACTTAAGCTCGGGATTAAACTTCTGAAAAAAAAATTATTTTCCGTTACACTTTTCTTGGTATAAAATATTTAATAAAACGTGTACACTTTAACACACGAGTTTTGGCCAGGAACAAGGAACAAAAGACGACATTCGTAAAAATAATAAATTTACGATCTTAAAAATAATAACGAGACGCGTCGTAAATTTTTACGATACTTAAAACGATTAACGAACGCGCGATCAAACGTTGACTCGCGAAACTTCAAAATAATAAATTTCAAATTTCCGTTCGTAATAAAATACGAAAATAATTATTTATGACAAATTAAATTTAAATGTCGGCGTTCGTTCACACGAATTTATAAAATAATAATTATGACGTCGAATTCGTGATCGTCATACGCATCGTGAAACTCGAGTTGTTACATTCCACCCACCTTAAGGGAACGCCGTCCCGGTGCTCGTCCTTTCTTACTAGTCTTAATTTCTCTTATGGTGAGACGGCTTCCTCATCGTCGAATTACCTCACATGCTCGAACGCAAAGATCAAACGTTATAATACTCGCCTTGACAATTCCGGATGGAAGTCAACGAAACAAACGATAAATTATACTAGCAAGATCGAAAATACATTCGCAATCGCTCTTATCACGAGAGACAAAAATACGCCACGAAACATATCTGGGAAAACACAAATCGCGTTGTTTTTGAACGAAAGACCTTAAACAAAAGATCAGCCCAAATCATATTTGGTGACCATTTTAACGGAACGAAACGCACATCCTTATACAAAACTAAAACATACGCTGTTATCTAAAACCAAAATACCCATCAATATTCAAAACCACATGTCGCCCTCCCGTTCTCATTTAATAATGCCCCACCGATTGCGAAAAATATTCTGAAGTACACACGACCCCATCAAACGCATCATAGCGCTAACATATAAATTCACGTATTCAATTAAGCACACATTCGCCTATTAATCATTTTAAAATGACTTTATATTTCTACCTAGCTTATCATCACGCTTAGCAACATTCATGCTTGCTTTCTATAAGTTTTAGCAAAATAATCGTGCTCACTTATTGGAAAGCCTTAGCAATGGTTATGCTTATCATGCGGGTTCATACCCCCACCGCTTAGATTGTTCGTTATACCGAGCTTGCCAGATGGCCAAGCTTTTTGGAAATGATCTCGACTAAATCACAGCTAGATTTTTTTGGCCAACCATAGTCAAGCTCGCGAGTGGACAACCCACAATTGACGATGGGCTATCCAGCTTGCGTACCTCTCAAATCAAACTTCATCTACATTTGGGGTAAGTATACCCATCCACTCACGTCCTAAGCCGCGTCACGGCTACACAAAAGCGACATAAACGCTTACTATCACTCAAAAGCACATAGCACATAAATTACATAATTAACAAAATTCGGCGGCGATAATCCCGCTAGAAAACATATATTGTCGGAAGACAATTTGAAAGCAATCAAGAAAATAATTAACCATCATGGGCTCGTAGCTCGTTCGACGAAAATCAAAACTCCAATGTTTATGCCCCGCGACCAACATAGTCGACTCAGTTCTATCATGTTGTCTCAAATCCTAGATGACTCAACTTATCAAGTCGAGATAATTACACACATTCCTATTTTGATACCGTTCGGCTTAAGGCGTTAGCTACTTCGATTGGTTCCCCAGAATGGGAATGGATGTCACCCTTCGGCTGGAATCCCCAATCTTTTCACCTTTATATACGCACTCGAGTCGTCGCGTCACGAAGTAAGGATCACTACGCCTAACCATAGGTCAGGGATCGTTTAGTGCCTTATTCCAATCCTCAACGATTTCAGGTATGTTTACAACTATACTAATTCTACCTTTCATTTCGAGGAAAGAAATCTTCTTCACGGTCATTAGTTGATACATCAAAGGCAACACGCATCTAATGTAGGAGAAGTCTTCTCCATTTCTTATTTTCAACCTCGGGGCTAACCATCTCAGCTTCCACCCACCTTAGGAATCTTTACATCTCCAAGAAGATCCCTTCTCAATGTTGGTATCAGGCTTATACCATTGGTAGCTCAATTCTACCATTTCTTACTAGCACACGACTACACTTGGTCTTGACACGTCTTCATAACAACCACTGGTCTTAATTACCACTAGCTAATTTTCACTCTTTTTTAGACACACTCGCTCGGAACAATACCTTAGGTATTTCCGCTTTGGAATGAATCGGTCGTGACGACTCGCATGAGACTCTCTCCATGCAGTCAATGGGAGTAGGGTTACTTGCATAAAATCCGTAGCAGGGTAAAACCATTTTCTTCTTTCGAAAGTTTCACCTAAACATTTATCTCAATTATCAAGCATTTTAAGGGTGACGATTTACCCGACATAACGTGGTTCTTCCTAAATTATGCATAGTTGATCAGGTTATACATAATTAAGGACCAAACAACATCATGTCCATCCTCGTCAAAACGTTTCTTTTTCATACGCTACACGCGTAAGTTATTTCCTCGGTAAAAAAGAAAATTTTAAAATAAAAATAAAACATGATTGTTTCAAAAAGAAAGAAAAGAAGATAGCACCATGTCCCATTCTCATTATTTAAGAGGAAATTTATTTATACACATATTATTTTATTTTATCATACATATATATTTTTTTTTGTAAGGAAAATTTTATCTGACACCATAGGGTCAGTTTATGAAATTTGAAAACACATTTTTCTATCGTTCACATAAACAGTTTGTACAATAAAATCAGTATGATTCGCGCAACGACATTTGTTCAACACACAAATTCGTTATTGCAATTCACAGTTTTAAAGTTATCGATTCACAAAGCATCATTAAATACAGTTTGGTTAACGGTCACAGCAAGTTTCAAAAATAATACCCACTCATGGATAATGCAAGCAAGTATCACACGCGTGCGAAAGATCCACCAACCGGAATCATTTCACTCTCGTGATTAAATCAATCTAATAACAGGGCTACTTAGAACATCAACATCCACAATCATACAAACTCATAATCAAGGATAATCATAATCTCATAACCATAATAATAAAGATGCTGGGGGTAGTATACGCACAACTAAAAATCCCCCAAAAGTTATAATCTCTGGTTCCAAGACCGATACATCCAATCATGATGATTCTAGGTTTCCAATACATAAACTACAAATACATGAACTGTTCTAGATTTCTAAATCATAAGTAATAGCTAAAGAGTACACAATCACCATGTCGGTGATAAGATAAAACTTTGAGGCAACAATAACCTCAATCCAATAAACTTAAATCTTTTCGAAACCTTCCTAGTTACTAATCCGTGGATGATATAGGTATGAGGTTTTTGTCTACGAAAAGCGTTTCGAGTCTAATTTCCAAAAACATAGGGCCCACTACCCAGAAAGTTTTGTATCCAAGGTGAGATCACCATTTTACCCCTATTTATCAAAGTCGCCATTTTCCAAAATTTTATCACTCCACTAAACTGAGTGTATCTCCTAAACTATGCATTCGTAAAAGCCGAAATGACCTCTCAAATCTAAGTTTGTTCAATATCTAGAACTTACAGTTTTACATATTTAGGTGTTGCCATATAAGTTTTTAAACTTGTTACTCATTTAAATTTTGGTCTAGTTTTGCCATTTCGGTGATATCTCATTCGTCGGGCGTCGATATGACTCCATCCAAATTCCTAAATGTACCTAAGAGGTTTCTCTACCTCCTTGTCTAATTTTCCAGGTCTTCATAGACCAAAAATATTTTGAAACATATTCAACAAGCTGCTGTCCCAAAGTAGCCCCCAAAGAAATTTTGACAATTTTTTTTACAAAAATGAGCGTAATTTGAAATTTATTGATGCTTTTGATGTGAAACCAACCGGAGGTGATAGCCCTAAGAGCCTTCTACAGGTACCTAAGTTTTCTTTTGAAAAGTTATTACAAATATATGGAGTTATACTCCTTTTCCCAATGCCCTACAAGTCTAATTTATTTGATCAAAACGGATGATAGTGCCCTAAGCTTCCTAAAATGTAGTAGCTACTATATTGCAAATGATGGAATAGAGGTCGGTAAGTAACGAATACCACTACTGCCTATCCTAACGACACGGCTGATGATGGATTTGCAAAAGTTGTCAAAAAGAAGAAGAAAAGAAAGCAGAATAAGCACCAGAAGCAGGTGGACGGGGTGGTTCTTAATAAAGCATCTCTTCAGTTACATTATCGTCGGGCTAAAAAGTTAATACCGTCTAATAATTTTGATCCTAAGTCTAACGTGCAAGTACGATTAGTGTGGGTGGTTCTATGTCGTACTCTATAGGAGATCAGCTGAAAAGTGTTCCTTTAGTAAATTCATTTAGTGCGCTAAATGAGGATGAGGATTGTGATTGGAAGGATCCTAATTCTTGGCAGCATTCTCGAAGTGTGCTTAATGAGAGTGATAGTGATGTTGATGAGGTGATCACTTTGGATGATCGTGGAGGCAGTCTCAAGACCATTTAATTATGTTTTGTTATTGTCTTTTTTTGTTTATGTACCATTAGATGGTTTTTTCCCTATTGATATTTTTTCAGTTTAGTGGTTTCAATGTAATAGGGTGATAAATCATTATGGCAGTCATATGATTTTAGTGGCTATTCAATTATTTCATTGAGGTTAATGTAGCATTGCAGCTACATTCCCATTGGTCTTATCGTTTTGGATTAATATTTTTTACCGGGGTTTTGGATTCCCCTTTCCAAAAAAAAGAGAAAAGAAAGATAACATCATTCCATCATATCAAATTTATTAATAATTTTTTTAAAGAGATTTATTTGACACCACAAGGTTAGTTTATGAAATTTTGAAAACACATTTTCCATTGTTTACACAAACAGTTTATACAACAAAATCAGTATCGCGCAACGACATTTGTCCAACACACAAATTCTATTGCGATCCCTAAATTTTAAAATCATCAATTCGCAAGACATCATTAAATACATTTTGGTCAACGGTCACGGCAAGTACCAAAAATAATACCAACTCATGGACTATGCAAGCAAGTAACATACACATGCAAAAGATTCACCGATTAAAGTCTCTCAACACTCGGGGTTAAATCAATCTCACACAAGCCGTGCTGTGTCGTCAGGTTTAACCACAACCTCCAGGCTTCACTCATAGTACAACATATACAATGACACCTCCTCATAACTCATAACCGAGAACAATTACAACAATCGTAATAACAACGCCGAAAATAACATACATACATACCAATTTCCCAAAAAGGGATACATCATTGGCTTTCAAAGCCAGTACATCCAACCGTAACGGTAACAAATCCAATATATAAACTACAAATACATGAACTTCTCCTATAGTTCTAAAATCAAAAGTAAAGCTAAAGATGCACAATCACCACGCCAGTGAAAAAATAAAACTCTAAGCAACAATAACCTTCAATCCAATAAACCATCTGAAATCCTTCTACTTACTAGTCCTATGGACTGATAAAAGTATGAGGTTTTTTGTCTAGGCAAAGAATTCCGAGTCTAATTTCTAGAAACATAGGGCCCACTGCCCATAAAGTTTTAGATCCAAGGTAAGATTGCCATTTTGACCCTATCCTATCAAGGCTGCCTTTTCCCAAAATTTTATGGCTACACTAAATTGAGTGTATCTCCTAAACTATGCGTCCGCAAAAGCTAAAATGACCGCTCAAATCTGAGTTGGTTCAATATCTAAAACTTACAATCTTACATATTTAGGTGTTGCTATATAAGTTTTTGAACTTATTACTCACATTTAAAATTTTGGACTCAATTTTTGACTAGTTTTTGCCAATTCGTGATAACTCATTCGTCGGGCGCCGATATGACCCCATCAGAATTCCTACATGTACCTAAGAGTTTCTATATCCTAGTTCAATTTCTCAGGTCTTCATAGACCAAAAATATTTTGAAACGTATTCCAACAAGCTGCTATCCTAAAGCAATCCCCCAAAGAAATTTTGACAAATTTTTGTAGTTTACGAAAAGGAGAGTAATAAGAATTTATATAAATGGTTTTTGATATGACACCAATTGGAGAGAGGTGATAAGCCCTAAAGCCATCCAACAGTGACCAACCTTCTCTTGAAAAGTTATAAATAAAAGATATAGTTTAAACACCTTTTCCCAATGGTATACCGGATTTGACTAGTTTTAGAAAAACGACGATATCTCACTCATCCGGAAGAGTTAAAATTATATCCAACTCACCACATGTACCTTAAACATGTACCAACATCTCAATTGACTTTCCCAGGTGCCGTAAGACCAAAAATAATTCACAATCAACCCCACAACCTGCTGGTTACAAACTGCCGTAAAATCCATTTCAAAATCCAACCAAACACTATTTTAATTCCTACAAACTCAACACAAAGCCATACCCAATGACTTAAGACTCTTTTAAGCACATCAACTCATGGGTTTCCAGACCCAAATATTTCAAGACTTACTAAGTAGGGGTCGATACAAGAGGATCAAAACGCAAACACCAATTTTATTCGAAAGTTCCAAAGATAGACGTTTCCAAACGACACATTACGTGAGAATAAGTTAATGACCGTTTTCTAAAACAACAAAGGGTTATGGGATGACATATAAGAGTCGCACTCCCATCAACTAAAAAAATTCAAAACAATAGGTTACGAAACAACATATGCGATTTAAAAGCAATAGGAAAATATTCGAACTCGGAGTCGAACAATAAATCACCCAATGGGATCGACAAACTACGACGAATCAACATCATCAAAAGATAAAAAGTAAAGTTGCTAAAAAGTTTCAAAGATAATCATATAACAACGATGTTTTCATCATGTATCAAAATAATTTTATCATATCGCATCGAAATGCTTAAAGAAATTAAACTCTTCGCAAGAAGCGAATATCAAAATATATATAATCCGCCACACCCATAGAACGGGATGCCGTATATATATTATATATATATATATATATATATATATATATATATATATATATATATATATATATATACACACACTTATATAATCATTACTTATACCAAGTGTCACCCACTTGTTCCGCACATAATATGCAATTAAAATATCACATAAGGCTTCGAAGGATCGGGAACAACACGCGCGCGAATATCGGACATCGGTGAAAGACTCGTGAAACTTTTTCAAAAACAGTTGTAGTCCAAGTTTTGTAAAACGACTTAGTTCACTACAACTCGTGCTCTGGTACGACTATGTAACACCCCCAAAATGCGATACGCAGCAGAATACAACTATTGGGGTGCTACTTCACAATACATGCACACGAGTCCCAGTAAACGTTCAATGATACGTTTATAAAACAAACTTTATTCCATTTATGAGTAAATATCAGAGTTACATAGGTCCCAATACCAAAGTAGAAATTAAATTCTAAAAGTCATAACACGACTTGGTTTCTAAAAACATTGTTTTATTTTATGACACTACTTCACCGAGACACCGTCCTTGATATTCGCGTTCCGTCCCATCCAAGCCATCAACAACAACTAACCTAAGATACATGCTTAAAAACGTCAACAAAACGTTGAGTGAATTCATAGAGTTTGCAAACAACAGTTAGAACGCATATTTGGTTCAATAAAACATATAACATTGCTCGTAAGACAAGTTATAAAAATATTGATTTCCAACTAAATGAGCCCATGTACCGAAACTTAACACATTCATCTCGTAGGATAAATTAATGTCCGAGAAGTATGCCACTTCTCCTAATACTAACTACAAAATGTCCGTTTGACAGGGTGGTCACAACTGATTCAAACCCCGAACAAGGTTGTCAAACCCAATAGATCTATTTAATGCATTAGCGTTCACCCACAACAAAGCAACTAACGGCTACACAGTAAAAGGCATATACTCAATAGCGAATGGAATCATATTTAGTATCAAAACATATGGCGTTCTCATTTTCATAAAATAGCAAGTATCCCCCTCGCGGGTTTAAAACATTTAAACATTCAAAAGCGAGGCTATGAACTCACCTTGATCGAGGCCGAAGATTAAATAATCGAAACAATCATGAACTACTCGATGACGAGCTCAATCACGACCTATAATTTATGCCGTTCAATTATTATCTCGTAAGATGCGATCGGATAGTGCGCGCATCGCAACTACCAAAATAATGTAAATATATATATACACATGTGATGAGAAATCCACTTGCGCGTCTTAAATCCTAAATTTCACGTAATTGAGTTACGATCATTCTTTCATTTGTGTTATATGTCATTTAATCGAAAACTTTCCATTTTAGGAAACTTTCTATTTTTGGAAAGTTACTATTTTCGGAAAGTTAACTTTAAAAGTTCTTGAGCAGAGATGTCTCATAACTATTTCCAAAAGTAAGCTCTTGGGCATGCATGACCATTTAGAAGAAATGGGAAAGAACATTGTTCGTCGTGAGCACCTCAATGAGCCGAACGAACATAGCCGTCTGTGGATTAAAGAGGAAATTGAAGATATATTGGCTAATGACATGGTAAAGATCAATTTACTTGTAATGTAGAGAAAACTAATAAAACTTTTGCATTTTTTCTGGTTCTGACATTGTTTATGAATTGTAGGGTACTAAAGCAACAAGATGTCTAAAACTTAAAACGTCGAGAGGAAATTCGCGAATTGATTTGAAAGGTCTTGGAAAAATGAAGAAGCTTTAATATCTTGAATTAGATCTTGAATCTTATAAATTTAAAATGAAGAAGCTTCAATTTCTTGAAGTAAAATTTTCGTATTATAAATCCAACCTTCCAAATTCTTTAAAATATCTAACATGTTCTCATTACCCTTTCTTGTATTTACCCAAAACATTTAAAGCAAACAATCTTGTCGGACTTGATATGAAGTACGGCAAAATGGTACAACTTAGGAAAAATGGAGAACAAAAGGTATAATAATTGTTAATTACTTGTCTTGCATAATTTGTAACAATGTTATTATTTTATTGGTTTATTAATTTTTTTTCTTATTTTTGCGGGCAGGTTTTTGAAAAACTCATATACCTTTCTCTCTTTGCAAAACATATAAAAAATTAGGGTTATTAATTAGTAATACATTTTGAAATGTCATAAAATAGTAAATGATGTCGGGTTGATATAAGATGTAGGATTCTAAAATAGTAACTTTTATAATGTTTTAGCGAAACGGACATAGAAGTTAAGTGATTGAGACTAGTTAGTGCGTTTTGAAGATATGGAAACTTAACAAATATAGGGGACGGTATTAACGTCTTAACTAAAACCGTTCCTAAAAAGAAAACTTTCTATAAAAGGTATATCTTGCTTTTCAGTAACTATAAACACTTGGTTCTTTGTTCTTTTTGAGCTCGGGATATCTTCAAGTGGAAACTGCACCATAATTCATGCTATTAAGTATCGAAAGTTTACAAAAAATGATAAAATATATATAAATAACGTCGCCAAAAACATGTATAATTAAGGCGTTATCAGCATATCAAACTTGGGAAAAACCACGGCCTGAGAACTTTCCAGAGCCATTTCCCCTGGCTCACTATCAGACATACTCAAGGGAAAAAAGGAACAAAAATGAAGTAACAAAAGCGTAGAGTAACACACACCTTGACGGAGTGAAAGGAAAGAGTAGGGTTGCCAAAATTTCATAAAATAAAAGTGGTGTGGTGCTCAGAGAGGAGATATGACGATATAATATATATATATTTTTTTATATTTATATATATTATATATATTATATATTTATATATCCTAATTATATATATATATATATATATATATTATATATATATATTATTTTATTATATTTATATTTTTACCTACCCTCTGCTTTAGAACATGAAACGACACAACAAGTCGGTGGCATCATCTCAGCCGTTCATTTCGATTATGCTGTGCATGTGTCGGTAACATAACCCTTTAAGGCCCATGGGCTTGTAACTGTCAAAGCCCAGGTGCAGCCCAAAAGACGGCATATGGCCTCGTGGCATACCAACGTAACAACTTAAAGTAGTTACTTCGGTAAGGTTCAAAACCCTGTTCCGGCGGACATTATACATTTTATTTTTTATTAAGATAAAAAAAATAATAATGTTGTACCGCCAGTCCGTGAACGGTGATACAACACATAGGGGGACAGGGTTCGCGTATGTGCAGACACTAAGTGCCGTACTATAATACGTCAGGGACATTGGACGGTACCTCCTAAATTACAGCATGACCAGCTAGTGACCTGACATAGCCTGAAGGCGTCACAATAAGGGATCTCGACTAATCTGATATTGTCCTCATCACAAAAGCCAAAGCCTGATGCCCTGATGCCCTGCCTGATACGCTGACCCGAGCATCTCGCCAACTCTGTTATGACCAGACCCTAGCTGTATGGTCGGTGTCAGGTCAATGGCCTACAACGTCAGCATTAGGTACACTTCTAAGTAGTATAAATACCCCCAAAGGTAATAATTGCACATTATTGAATTCTCTGACACTATAGCATTTACTCATACTATTCACCCATATCATCCACTTACTCTCACACCGGAGCTTGCTCCTAGGGTCACACCTAGGGAAAGGCTAACGCATGTGTTTCCTATGTGTAGGTACTTTGGACTACCAGGGACTAAAGGGATAGCCTACAAGCCCGGAAGTCACCAAGACAAAATTTTACATCAACAGAACACTTGGATCATGACAAGAGGACTCGAAACAAGAAAATGTAGTTTGATTTTCTTTACGATGTAGAGGGATTTCTGCATCTACACCATAGAAACTACATCTATATATTTATTTTGTCCTATGTTCACATATTTTGTATCATGATTGTATATTTTCTCGACGACCCTTGCCTACATGTCCCTAGAGGAACCTTTATATTAGACATTGATTACTCAGAGTCACATTTTGTTTATCCGGTGATCATCCGGTGGCGGACACCCGGGTCACTATCATCCAGGCATTACCCGGGTATATAGCCTTTCATTGAAGGCTCTTCCCTTAGTTAATGAGACTTAGGGGAATTTAATGGATATTGACTACACGGAGTCACATTTAGTTTATCCAGTGACCTTCTCGTGACGAACGCTCGAGTTGCAAAGTGACAAACACTTTCTTTTATACATTGACTACACATTTCTCTAGGGGTAGCGAGCCGTCTGGAGGAGTCACATATATTTTTGCCTAAGAACAATGATTTCGGAAAATCGCCCTTCCCTCCAATATAGAGAAGGATCATAATTCATTCATTAATTGAATCATAAGGGTTTACATAAAACATGTTAGACCTTGTTTTATGTAAAGTGATGGTCATTAATATTCTCGAACCTTGTATTAGTCTACTTAATGTTATCGGGAATTCTATAAGCTAATTGGGCCTAGTTACGGGCTTTAAAGCCCATTATATATCAAGCCCGGCCTTGGAAGCCCACTTAAACCTAAGGCTGGCCTAAGTACATTACTATATAAAGCTATCTCCTCATGTAGAGAGGGTGTTGCTCATTTTTACTCTTTAATGTGTAGCCATTTTTCTTTTGTTACTTTCTCTCTCTAACTCATCTCTCTCTCTCTAGATTGCAAGTAATTCGTATGTATGTATATGTGATTTGATAAGTCTAACATGTGGTATCAAGAGCTCATGGTTTACTAGTTTTTGTGATTTGCTTATTCTTGCTTATTCTTTTTCTTAATTCGCCTTTGTTTTTTTCTTTAAGCGCACGGCTCTCCTTGGTCATAATCTTCTTGGTCTTAAGTCTTGTACTTTCTTGTTTTATCTAGCTTATACCTTATTAGGTTTAAGACTTCGTGGCTTATTATTCTTTGATGGGTGCTTATATTAAAGCCTCTAAGGTCACGACTTATTTGCTATTTTCTTAAGGTTTTTGCTTGTTGTTTGATTTGAAAAGGCTAGTACTTTCTTGGTTTCAACGTGTCTTAGCTTATTATCTTTTGATTTATTAGCTTAGTCGGCTTATTGGCTTGTTTAGTTTGCTTATTTTATGCTTATTCAAAAGTCTTATTTTAAGTTTTGAGTTCTTTATAGAGGTTTGAGTTAGATCAAAAGTTCCTTGTTATTTGTTTGCCAAAAACATGCTACAAAATGGAAGGTGAGAAAGTGACATTTTGTACTTTTGAAAGTGACCCGTAGCGGTTTGTCTTATTGGTAGAGGTTTGGCTATCGTAGAGGTTTCGCAGTGGTAGCGGTTTGGATATCGTAGAGGTTTCGCAGTGGTAGAGGTTTGGTTGTCGTAGAGGTTTGGCAGTGGTAGCGGTTTGGCTATGGTAGAGGTTTGGCTGTCGTAGAGGTTTGCCACTTGGTAGCGGTTTGCTTGCCAGCGTTTTGCTTACAGGTGGTAGCGGTTTGATCAATTCTTGGCTTATCTAAACTAAACTCTGTCCAAATCAAAACTCCGTAGCGGTTTGATACTTCATAGAGGTTTGATACTTTGTAGAGGTTTGCTACACCTGGTAGAGGTTTGCCACATTTGCCAGCGGTTTGGTCATCATTCTAGGAAGAGGTTTGCCACATTCTTGGCAGAGGTTTACCACATTTGCCAGCGGTTTGGTCATCATTCTAGGCAAAGGTTTGCCACATTCTTGGTAGAGGTTTGCTACGTTTGCCAGCGGTTTGGTCATCATTCTTGGAAGAGGTTTGCCACATTCTTGGCAGAGGTTTGGTAAATGTCTTGGACAAACTTAATACTTTTTCAAACCTCAGTGACACGTAAACTTGGACCATTAACAATCAAGGACTTACAAATTCAAACTTGGTCTTAAAAGACAATTAACTTTACAACAACAAACCCTAACAACAAACAATCATCATTTCACGATTTTTTCTTGAATTTGTAAAATCTCGTAAAAGTTTATTTTTTTCGGTTTAAGTTATAGATTTGTAAAATCCCATGAATTTCCAAGGACTTAATCATTTTAACTTTAATCATAAGTAAATTATAATCACTAAAATGATCCTAACTTATCATTTCACATCACTTTTGCAATGTCAACTCAACAATACATCAATGCTATTAGAGCATAACGACTTGTAAACACACATGATCCTTTGGCATTAGGGGAAAACACTCAGACACCGTTTCACCCAGATCAATCATCACTCATTACCTACCTACAACATCCACAACCCAACAACAACTTTGTCTCACAACCTTCATTCAACACGAACTATATGCAAAAACCAATGCAGAATCCTGAAGATAGTTCAGATCCCACAACTGCAATGAACATGGCACTTACTTTATTGGCTAAAGCATTCAAAGTCAATACCATACCAACAAACAACAACCAAAGAAGTTCATTAATCGCCCGTAATAGTCAAATTGTACAACCGGGTATGAACACGAGCCAAGACATCAAGATGCAAATGGTTGATGACAATGTTAGAAATTAGGTGAGACATAATGCAGTGCAGAATGATGGGAATGAGGTTGGGCAAAATGCAGTTCAGAATCCGGGTATTCAGATTGTTGAAAATATGAATGGGCTTAGTGCTGTTTCGGAAATCGCAAATCAGTATGGGAATGGAAATGTTGTAACAGCACCGGCTGAGGGTAATGATAATGGTATCAATGGTAATCCGATAAGGTGTTACAACTGTCGAGGAGAGGGTCATTATGCCAGCAACTGCATAGTAAAGTCAACGATACGGGATGTTGTTTATCTTCAGCAACAACTGCAGATTGCTCAAGAAGAATAAGCAGGGATCCAAAGCACTCAAGAGGAATTTGAGTTCATGACTGCTGCAGATGCTCATGAAGAAACAGAGAGAGTAAAAGTAAACTGCACTTCAGAGGATACATTGCAGCAAGCATCCAAATCTAGAACTCAGTTTGACAACGCTCCCGTCTATGACTCAGATGGATCGGCTGAGGTACCCAAAGATGAAGATTGTTATGATCATCATTTATTCAATACGCTTACTCAAGAAGTGCAGTATACTGATCTCCAAACTGAGCTTGATCGTACGAAACAAAAACTTGAAACTTGCATTATCAAAAAGGAAAAAGAATATACTACTCTTTGGAATAATTGGTATTAAAATGTGAGGAATGCAAATATGATAAAATTTCGTATGATAAAGCCTATAATGACATGCAAACCAAAATTGAACGGTTGCAAGCTCAGTTGGGAGATCTCAAGGGTAAGAGTAGTGATACTCAATGTGCATCAAATACCATTGACCCTTTGTCTCAGAAACTAGAAGATGAGAACGTGTCATTAGAATTTCAGGTTTTGAGTTATGCCAAAGAAAATGCTCATCTTAAGACCACATACAAGAACATGTTTGACTCTATCAAAGTGACACAAGCTCAGACCAATTCAATAATTGACTATTTGCAAAAATAGTTGTATGACACCATCTATGAAAGTTATAAGCTAAGAGCCCAGTTATTTGATAAGGTTTCTGAACCAAAAGGCACCACAAAAGGTACGAGAACGAATACTATGTTTAAAAAGCAATCAATATTAGGAAAACTACCTTCTTCTAATAAACCAAAACTTTATTCTATTACCCCTTTTCCAAAATCCTTAGTTCTCCCCAAAGTTGATAAGACGAATGCTTTGTCCAAACCAGTCACTTCAAACTCAGCACCTTCCACACAAGAATTAAAAGTTGTGCAAACAATTATTGTGATTGCCCCTAGATTCTTTAGGACTAATCCTTCTAAGAACTCTAGGGTAGATATTATTGTTCCTAACAAACCCGTTAAAACAAGCTATAGGATAAAACCAATCACTGTTTCACAACTAAATATTATTCATAAGCAACAAGCTAATTCTGACTCAAACGGTTTTTCTTCTACCAGAGTAAACAACATTGCTAAGACTAGAAGACCACATCCTAGGAGCAATTCTAATACTGATTGGGTTCCATCTAAGTCTAAGAGTAGTTGCCTCTAGAATAATGTCGAGAAAATAGAAGAAAACCATAGGAATTCCCAAATTCCTATGAGTCAAAAGCACATGTCATCTGAATGGAATAACATTACACTTGCCATTCAAAATGCTAAATCTAAAATTGTTTGTGTTATGTGTAAGCAATGTTTAGTTACTGTCAATCATATAACAACCCAATAATTTTCATCAAATGCAAAACCTATTTTACTATTATCACAATTATACGGGGAAATTTTTCGCTTTATTACATTACTTATATATCTTAGTATGTCATAACTAAAGTAGACAAGCTCACGCAACCTATCTATGACAATCTTATCTTCATATATGTCAAGCAATCATCATAATATATCTAGTCAATATCATAATATCATTTTTACAAAGTACATTATTCCTATA
>BQNB010091174.1:0-26944 GCA_026074375.1 Tanacetum coccineum
AGTTACGCGATAATCGTTTTTATGTGACGATAAAAGATCATAAGTCAAAAAGTAAGATCGGACCTAAAAGGTCAAAGTTTAAAAAAATAGTCATTTAAAATTTCGAAAATTGCCGGATGTTACACTGGAGATACTCAAGGGCCATAGAATCTTAGATAAGACACGGGTAACACTGATGAACCACCCGTTGTCAATGTTGATCTAAAGGATTGGTTCAAGAAACAGGAAAGACCTCCTACTCCTGATTCTGATTGGAATGTTGGAAAATCAGTTGAATTTAGACCACCTCAAACCTGGATCAGCAAAATTGCTCAAGCAAAAAAACATCCTATTTCTTTCGACGAGCTTATGAGCACTCCTATCGACTTCTCAGCATATGTCATGAACCATCTCAAGATTGATAATCTAACACAAGAACACCTTGTTAGACCAGTTTTTAATCTTCTCAAAGGGACATGCAAAAGTCGTGTGGAACTCAAGTATAACATTGAAGAATGTTATAAAGCTGTAACTAATCCACTGGAGGGGAATAACCTTGAAGAAATAAATATCCGTTTAACCTTAGCAAGCCTCTACCGTTGATTATGGATCGAGGTCGTCAAGTTGTTCCTGTTGACTACTTCATCAACAATGATCTCGAGTATCTGAGGGGAGGAAGCTCAAGCAGGAAATATACGACTTCCACAACAAAAACAAAGGATGCTAAGTATGATATTCAAGGCATTAAAGACATGGTTCCATCATTATGGAGTCCGATAAAGGTATCCTATGATCGACATGCCGTATGGGGAACTTCACACTGGGGTCCTAAACGACAACGATTCTATGGATTCGCAAGCAACAGGATGTCCAAACATGATGTGTACTTCACGAAAAGAATTATAGCAGTAAACAAAGTGAAAGTTATGAAGTGGTATGATTACAGTTACCTAGAGGAGATTGAAGTTCAAAGAGAAGATCAACAATTATACAAATTCAAGGAAGGTGACTTTCCAAGACTTTACCTGCATGATATTGAAGATATGCTGCTTTTCTTGGTTTAAAAGAAACTATCCAATCTCGAAAGAGATGTCATTTTCGACTTGGGTGTGGCATTACGGATGTTTACCAGACGTATTGTCATTCTTAAGCGAGTGGAAGACCTTCAATTAGGTATCGAAAGCTACCAGAAGAAGATCAATATCACCAAGCCAGAGACATCGAGGTCTGACATATCCTACAGAATTCCATACACCGCGTACAAGAATCCTCAAGGAATCATCTATGAAGACAAGTACAAAAGAAACAGGTTGATGCGCACGGATGCACTCTACAAGTTTAGTGACGGGATGCTCACATCTGTTAGATCCGTTCTTCATGATTATACTTCAAACTTGAGGATGGATTACTTGCCGAAGAGAAGATGGAGTAGTTTAGACACAAAAGAGGTCCGCATCATGATCAAGGCTATCGATCAGCTGCTGCTAGAAATAAGGTTAATGAGGAGCTTGGAAAAGTTCGTTGGTGGGAGAGATTACAAGGAAGACCTATGACTACTTCAACAAGCCATATGATTCTGTCATATGTTGTTCGTTGGTGGGAGAGATTACAGGGAAAACCTCATAAACAATAAACTTGTGAATATGTGAATATGTAGTGTAGACAATTAAGTTAGGCACATATAGTGTTTGAGTATGAATTTTTAAGAAATTTTCTTAGTAAATTAAAAAAATTTCAAATTAACGTACTCAAACACCATATAATACCCTTAAAAATTAAGAGGGAGCATTAAAATGTTCCCAATACGGATTATTATATATAATCAGAATATTTTTCTTCCCAAATAATCTTATTCATATTTGAATCAATTGATATCCAAAATATCAAAAGATTTCACATTTTTAATAAGGGGAGAAAATAATTAAAATATATATAACTTGTATAATGTGATATTAAAGACTCATGTGTGAACTCCTTCCTCATATGTGCTAAACATTTTCGGTTATCGATGCACATATGCAGAGGCAGTTTTTCTGAAAAGTAAAACCATCGAGGTACTAAATGTTTTGATTTTTATCAAAGTAGCTTGATTGATGTTTTCAAATGGTTTTAAGGCTGTGAACAATACCAAAAGACTGACCATGTATTTAATTAATTGAAGTTATAAGGTGGTTAGGTATAGGTGTTCGTTTCCACGATCCAGCCAGAACCGGAGGGATCTAACCAGGGACATTCCATTAGATTGAAGATGAATAGAGTCCATAGGTATGATAAAAAGGAGAAACGTTTGAAAAAGGAATTGAAAATGCGGACTAAACAAGACAGAGCTAACACTGGAACAAACCCAACAAGGTGTTATTGATGAAGTCTTGGTAAGCATTGAAGGGGTTGAAGAATGAAAAAGAAAAGTTAAGATAAAGGGTGAAAAGAAAGAAGCCCTCCTTACACTTAGGCAGAATCTAGGTCAATATATATGCTATTAGAAACACTAAGCTGTTGTCTGGTATTGAAGATAATCACCATGGACTCAATGATGCAATGTACAACCCTCCCTAGCCACTCAAAGTCTCTCAAAAGACTCTTGTTTCAATTCTCATAGAGATTACACTCATTTCTATCGACTATCTCACACCGAGTTAGTTGGTATTGAAAAGGTGGCAGTCCGCTCCAGCCTCTAATTACTAAAACTAAAAGTGCACTATCGAGTCTAGAGCCAAAAGAGATCATCCATAAATCTCACTAGGATACTATTTTAAAATATTACAAGTAATACCTTAAGAGTCCTACGCATTATCCTTTTGATATTGCCAGAACATCAGAGTGATACATAAGTATTCATAATGACGATGGAAATCCTTCTAGAGCCAACATCAAACAAGCTCTGCGATAGGTGACTTGTGAGATCCTATATGGATCAAACTTGTGACACTGGATATCGATTCGGTCCACACTATGAATTGAGGATTGATGAATTTTGAAATAAAACTCTCGATGTATCGTAAAATCATTTTAGCAAGTAACATGTCGATTGATTTTCAAATCAATTTTTTGTTTTAATCGGTGAGACTTTGTCTTACTGGTTCACTCATACCGTGTTGTCTACTTTCAGACGCTTCGGTAATGAGAATGGCTAGTGGAGCTGTGAAACCCTATCAAGGAGATTCTTCAGAATTCTACCTGATCACAAGCAGTATTTATGCTGATCAACGGGGAACCGTGGTTATTACAACTGTATTCGACAAAGTAACAAAGACACTTTTGTCCATACATGTTGTTTATCACTAACCTATTCATGCAGGTAATCCCGATGGTGGCAGCAGCTAGTTCAAGACAAGTCAAGATTCATAGCCACATGCTCATACTCGACCGACATACGTAAAGACATTATGAAAGCTCAAGTACATGTTTCAAGACTTCCGCTACTTTGATACCGTACACCTTTCTTGAAGTGACGAAGTATTAAAGTTAAAGAATTTCAATAAACTTCTGCTACTATGATACCGCACGTCTTCCTTGAAGTGACGAAGTGTTAAAGTTAAAGAATTTCAAGAAAAATAGGTATTCAAGATTTCAAGATCAAGAAAAGTATGAGCATGTCGGCCCGAAGGTCACAAATACATAAGATGTCAAAAGATCACAAGATGATGATAAGAGATTATGCTTGGTTGATGATCTCAAAGAAGGCCAGTTTACATGCAAGTCAAGCTTAAGGGAACAAGCTCAAGCCTAAACTCAAAATTCACTACAACATATCACAAGTTAAAGATTGAAGTTTAAAGACTATGAGCACAAGACTGAAGACAAGCATAATATACTAGGTTTAAGTCTTTGTAATTTGAAGTGACCTCCCTTTGGGGGAGATTATTAGAAATATGAAAAGTATCAGACACTACCAATATATCGTTAGATAGCTCGTAGCATAATATTTGGAACCTTAGTAAGCTAGTTAGGCCAAAGCCCATGATAGCCAAGGCCTAACCAGCCACTCTAGGAGTATAAGTACCCTCTCCATAGCTTAGAGAGGGTGTTGGTTGTTTCATTTCTTACATTGATAATCTAAGTTTCTCTCTTTACTTTCTCTTACTAGAAGCAACCCTCCATCTCTTTATCTCTCTAGATTTCTTCCATATTTGTTGTATGTTTGGATAGATCATATATTTTACAACTGGACAATGGCCATGCATCATGAACTAAACCAACTGACAAGAAACAATGTTTGGGAATTAGTTCCATCACCTAGTGGTCATACCATAATAGAATCAAAATGGGCTTTTGAAAATACATTAGATGAAAATGGAATAGTTAGCCTGAACCATGCTAGGATAGTAATTTGTGAGCCTGATCAACAAGAGTCACCTATAAACACCATATTTGCCCCAATTGCATAACTTGAGTCTTTGCATGTTCTTCTTGCTTATTCATGTGGTGGGATGTTTAAACTATAACAAATGGATGTCAAGAGTGATCTTAATTGAGTCATTAAAAAGGAGATATTTGTCACACAACCACCCAGTTTTATTGATTTTCAAAAACCTAACTATGTATTCAAATTGAACAAGGGTTTGCATGGACTTATGATTAAAAATGAATCATAGCATAATATCGTTATCTCATACTTAATTGATCAAAACTATGTATTAAGAGAGAAAAATAAATCAATACTTTTATAGAAAAGAAACAAGCATCAAATAGTCATTCACATATTTGAAAATGATATTATATTTAGATATACATGTGAAATTTTGTGTGGTGAATTTATAGAATGCATGAATGATAAATTTAAGATGAATAAACTAGGAGACCTCAAGTCTATGTTAAACCTACAAATCACACAAGGTGACAATGGCATATTCATATCAGTATCAAAATACTTGAGAAGTTGCCTCAAGAAATTTGATCTTGAAAATGTTAAGTCCATTAAGATACCAATGTCAACTGACTTAAAACTCACCTTAGACAAGGATGGAGTCTCGGTTGATAGCTCTAAATATAGATGTGTGATAGGGTGTCTGCTATATCTCACAGATTACAGACCCGACATCATAATTGGTGTATCTTTATGTGCACGATTCCAAGACAACCGTACAGAATCTCACATGGATGCCATTTTACAGATATTTAGATACATAAAGAGCACTTAATATTTGGGTCTTTGGTACCCAAAAGGCTCAGGTATTGAAGTTTGTGTCTACGCCGACTCGGACCACGCAAGATATTAGGTCAACAGAAAAAGCACAAGTGGAGTATGCACCTTAGTTGGAGGATGTCTAACACAATGGTGTTGTAAGAAGAAAACGGCTCTTGCTATATCTATAACTGAGGCTGAGTATGTTGCAGCCGAAAGGGCTTATCAACAAGCTTTATGGATGAAGCAAGCCATAAAAGACTATGACACCCACTGTAAAGATGTCCTCGTACTTTGTGACAACAAAGGTGCAATTGATTTAAGCAAAAACCCCGTCCATCACTCTCAAACCAAACATATCGAAATTTGACACCATTCGCTTCGAGACAACATTTAGAAGGGAAATATCCTTATGGAGAAGGTCGCATCTGAAGACAACATCACCGATATTCTTACAAAACCTCTAATGCGTAAAACATTTAATTATCTCAGATTAGGGCTCAGAATGCTTAAACACGAAGAATAAAGCATGTATTGGTTTTTAAATTAAGTCATTACAAGTATGACTTACATTGTATATTACATATCTAATTTATGATTAGAATCTCTAAACCAATTAACAAAGATTAGTTCTTTTGTTAAATAAATCAATACAAAAATTAAATTTATCTTCTTCAAAAATTATCCATTTCCTTATCATACCTATCTTAATTCTCATTGGACCATAAAATCTTCTAGGGCCCACACAACCTTATCCCACCTATCTCCTTCTTTCTTTTATGCTCGACCGACAAAACCACCACGACAAGAATCATCATATATCTTTCTTCATTCTCCTCACATTACACGTCCAATTGGTATGTCTCGATCACTCATTGCTCCATATTGATTATTTTTCTACTTGATCTAATTATATGTATCTTGCTCCTCCCTAATTTTATGATTAGTAGAGAACTAGTTTTAGGCATTCCCAAATACTTTGAATTGAGAAAAATTGATTAATACCAAACATGGAAAAGTCCTAATTACAAACAAAACTATGGCGAATTTTTTTCAAAAAACACCTAAAAAATATTTTTGGTGTGAGTATATTTTTGGTTTGAAAAGGGAGACAAAGGAGCAAAAATATTTTTCTTTGACTATTTGGTTCAACTAAAGAGGACATGTTCTCTTTTGAGTAATTTGTTATGTATTTTGTCATTAGGAAAAATAGGTGATCGAAGAACAACCAAGCACTTCATGAAATCATTCCGTGGGTCCAATAATGAAGCCTACAAGAAACTTGTATCTCACAATTATCATGAGGGTCAAGAATGTGACAATGATTACATAAATCTCTCAGGACTAAGAGACCCATTCACCCGTGTTCAAGGCCTCTCATTCATTCACAATCTGCCAAATACAATCTATCCTTGTCACCTCTAAGAGTTCTTTGCTTTCTATGATTTTGATCAATCCAAGCTTACTCTAAAATTCAAAATGTATGGTCACGATTATACATGGACTTTAGAAAAGCTTGGAAGGGTCCTAAACATATCCTTACAAGGACGATTATTATACTCCAACGCAAGTAGCACCAATGAATTCACCAAATACAATCGATACGACTTAACCGATCATGCATCCGAAATCCAAAACACCATCTTTAAATGTCCTTACATTTTGATGGAGCATCTTACCATTATTAGAGCACGTCCCACTTTTAAAAGCGGCTAAAGATGTGGGAACTTGTCTTAACCTCCAATGTGTTTGTCAAAATAGGTAGCAAAGGGTAATCTCTCTGTTATTGTCGGATACATGCTTTATTGCATTCAAAGAAATACTCCCTTCAACTTTGCATACTTCATGGCAAAAAGAATGGTAGGCATAAGGACAAATGATTGGTTGATCCCTTATGCTTGATTATTGACAAGACTATTAAGGTTGCCAAGGAGGAACACCTAAATCCAAATCAATTCGTCACGTGCAAAGGCGTGGATCCAATCTTTACAACTTTCAATGCCTCCACTTTAGAACTAACTGACATTTAGTATTCAATGCCAGAACATGGACCATCATCATCTCGTGGACCACAATTAGATCCAAAAGTACGTATTGAATCACAAATCAATGAGTGGTTAGATGAAGATACATAGATTGGAGCCGAAGAAGAAATTAGCTTGGATGAGGTGATTGAAAAGGATGCTATAGATAAGCTAAGCTTTGGAGATAAGATGGCATACAAGTCATACTTAACAAGCAAACGTCAACATAGAGAAAACCGAATAAAAATGGAAATTGTGAAGAACTTCTTGAAGAAATGGGCAACCACAATGTCTTGCAAAAACATTTAGTAGTTTCATGTCACTTTATGTGTGGTTAAGGACTTATGGATCTCCTAAATAATTTGACTTATGTGTTTATTCTTAAACTTAATTTTAGATCTTGTTCAATGTTATGATTTAAGTTATGTATGCTCATCCATCTTGCCTTGCATGATTAATTACTTATACTTACACTTGAGTATCCAAATGATAATCTAACCCATTTTAGACTTGCACATGTGTATATGTTTATTTTGTGTTTTCTTGTTGCTAGTTATAGACAAGAACACTTTCAAAGGTAATGCTCATGACCCATGGATCCTCGCCTTGAAACAAAGGGGAGCAACGATCTAGGGGAGCACGTACAATGGTATATATTCTTTCTTCTACAAATATATCTACCTTCCAAGAAAAGACCAAGATCCCACCTTTTTGATTTGACAAAAGGGGGAGAAGGAAAGTAAAGCCAAGAGGAGAGGCTTAATGATCGGGAAAAGCAAGCAATTATGGAAGCAAAGAGCAATAGCATACATGGGAATTTACAAGCTATATAAGACTCACAAGGTGAAGACAATGTTCAAGCCTCACCAAATTACAAGGTCAAGATCAAGATGTGAACTTCATCAATGACGATCTTCATCTTCGCTATGTTTGTAATTTATTTGCTTTCTGAAATATTATTTGTCATTATAAAATAGGGGGAAGTTTGTTGGTGCAACATTAAATAGAATCTCCTTCATGTTATAATGGTGACAAATAAACATTCGCAAAACATAAAATCACACGATAGCCAAAATCTGTAAAACCAAACATTTACGTCTGGCGCGCTAGGCACGCGTCAGCGCATGGACAGCGCAACACACGCGAATTCCAATTTACGAATTTTGCAGTTGTCGGCTTTCCTCTTACCCAACATATGTGGAACTTCAATAAAGGTATGTACAATATATTTGAGCATTTGGGAACACTCCGAATGAGGTTTAGACTTAGATAGGAACAAAAATGAATCCTTTTGTTTTCCATAAAACGCCAACTCAAATCTTTTATCAAACGTCTCTAGCCAAGGCCGAAACATCTTTCTAAACCTAGTATGATCATAAATTCAACATACCATCAAGCAAAAGTAAATCATTTTACCTTAATCTGGATTTACGTTGTTCCTAATCACGTAACGGGTTTTACTCCCTTATTGGTCAAACTAAGTCAAACGTCACTTTGCGTAAACGCATCCTTTCCCTTTATGGGATATGCTTTACTTAAGATGCAAAGCACTTAGCTTGTTTTCATCAAGATGATTAGTGATAAAATCCATTGTTGATTATCAGGGATTAAAGTCTAAGTGACTAATTGAGTTTATGGTATTTGGAAGTTAATCATACTTTGACTTTTCTCACTTCCTTACCTATACAAATGTTTTTGCAAAATCACATGTATTCCGCACCTATACAAGTCTACACTCCTTCTACATAATCCTTCTACCCATTCTCTCTAATCACTTGTTTATCCTTCTTACCTAACAAGTAATTTCATCTCTTCTACACAATCCCTAATCATCTTCTTCCTAAACAATCCCATAATCACATATGCCTACTCTTTCATCTCTTATTGGAAATATGATTATTAACCCAAATCAATCCTTTGATTTCATTCTAAACACCATAACCTTTTTACGTATCTTCCTAAACACTCTTCAAGCATAAACATCCTTCTTCACATAAACCTTCACCAAATAAATCCTAAATCTTATCCTCAACAATGCCAACTCATATTCCCTTACACAATGTACTTCTCTTATACTTGTTGTACTTTTATGTCTGCCACATTCCAATGAATATATCCCATATCTTTTCAAAACATTCTCCACCACATATCCACTATTCATCTTCTGCTCCATACAATTTAAAATACACATACACACATACTTCTACATCCCAACTCTTGATCAAGCCATGTCACCAATCTAAGTTCACGCACTCTTCTCTTCTTAACCCTTGGATTGATTTTCAAATAAACACAACAAACACACTTTCATCTCTACCCTTGATCTAAGCCATCTCATCAATCTAAACTCCCTCATTCTATTCTCAACCATTGGATTAAACTCTCATCCTAAACAAACATACTTACTATCACAAACACTCTCGTCTTACTCACACAACAAACATAACCTTCTTTCTACCCTTGATCTTGCCGCTTAACCAAGTGTACTCTTCACATCCTCACCCTCAATTTCAAGCTAAGATGAAGAGGCTCCTTTCCATCACATCATGTCACATCATGACAACACACACATAACTTATCCTCTCTTATCCAACATGTGTGTTAATGAATTTAAAAATTCAAATTTTAAATCTTTCCCCCTTTCTCTCTAAGCAAAGAATATTCTAAGAATATTCTCTTATACCTTAACTAGCTATTTCAAATCTTTAGTTGGATCCGAACTTAGCTAGTTAGAGTTTGAAGAATACCCAAACTACCCCTTTCTGATAATTCTCTTCTCTCTTTACTTTATCAGACAAGCAAGATGCTTTTAATACTCCACAAAATGCTTTTATCAAATGGATATTTGAGTTGGTTGACCTTGAGTATAAGAATGATTGAAAGGTCATAGCGTGAAATATAATTGGGGTTTTGTGGAAACCTAGAAGGGGGGTTGAATAGTTTACCGCTTTTTAAATTAATGTTATGTTTGTTTATAAAAACTTAGATTCGACTTTATGTGATCTTAATATGTGCACAATATGAACAATACAAGTAAGTAAATAAATGATAAGTAAATATGAAGGACAAGAGATAAGAGTTAGAAAGATCAAACCACAACACAAGGATTTATAGTGGTTCGGTAACGAAGCACCTCTTCGCCCTACTCCACTCCTTGAGCACCAAACTTAAGAGTTCTCTTCACTATGTCAACAAACTCCCTTTAGGCGGAGAAAACCATACACAACTAAGCTTACACTAATTTCTGACACTAAGCCAAATGTCGAGTTCTAATCCTAGCTAGAACCAATCTATCACAACTTCTATTCACACTACTTCACACCAATTCACACCTTTGCTTCACTTCACAACTTCTCTTCACTTCACAACTTGTCTAGTCTTCACAACTTCACTTCGCCAAGACACTACTATGATCACACCAATCTAACACTACTTACTATGATCACTACGATCTAACTATACTTTCAATGATCACCACAATCTAACTATTGTACACACCTACAAAACTATAACAACCCGCAATTTTCATAAATGTAAATATCCATCTATTAAGTTAGATGCAATGTACTATCTATCTATTATATATAAACCACATTTTTCAGGGAAAATTTTCGCTTTATTACATTACTTGCATTACCAATATATCAATATGCAATGTAACTTGCATAACTAAAGTTAACGAGCTCACGCAACCTACCTATGGCAATCATATCTTCATATATGTTAAGCAAACATCATAATATGTCAAGTCAATATCTTAATATCATTTTTACAAAGTACATTACTCATATAATGTACCATTTGCAACGTTATATCAAGACAGGCTTTAAACCGTTATCGTATACCTCTAAAACCCTAATTCCATGTAAAGTTAATATCTAAAGTAAATGTACAAGCTACTAAATCCTATGTGCCAGTTATACAACATCTCATTTGAAATATAAACTCCCTCCAAGTCAAGGTACAAGTCTTTAAAAGTTCAATGTACAAGTCATTAAGCATGACATCCAAATTAGCCGTTTTATCTCTGTTTTCCTAAGAAGGCTTGTATAATCCATCAAATACAAGTTACAAGCAAGTCATACACTTCATTTAAATTCTATAATCATCCTCATTTCATAAGATTTCATGAAATGAAACTCAGAAACCCTAAACCGAGCTAGTTTCTAAACCATGACCCATTTCTTTGTTTTTATCCATTATAAACCTAAACCAATACTCAAATAAGTTGTAATAACATAAATTACAACATTAAAAATCACATTCCATCATCATTTCACCATTTTTAACAACAATGTACAAGAGTTAAATCTAGAAAACCTTAATTGAACCCTAATTTGAACTTTTGACCCGTTTACTCATTTTTGCCTATTTTAAACCCAAACCACCTATCAATTCTTTTTAATAATCCTTAATACAAGTCTTGTGAACATATATCTATCATTATCTCACAACAGTACACGAAATGCAATCTTAAAAACTCAATTCGAGCCCTAACCAACCCGCGACCCTATTCTTTGCATTTTGACCCATTTTGAAAGTTACTCTTGCACTCAATCACCTTGGTGACCATGCTACTTCTCTTCTAAGCAGCTTACAAAGCTACTTGATGTATTCCTTGGCTAGAAAAACAACCACATCACCTCCCTTGGATGTCCCTAAGATATGCCGCTGACTACAAACCCCACCAAACACCCCTTAGAAACCTTCCAACACCTTCATACTAGTTCCTATCCTTGCTAACTCATTCCATAATCTCTCCCCATCATCTCCTAGCTGCTACACATGTCCAAGGCTTAGCCATTAAGTCTCCTTGGCCACCAAGGTACTATTCGACTATAAATAAGGCTCATAACCCTTCATTCTAACACATTCCCTCCCCCACGTCTTCTTTCAAAACCCAAATAAGCACAAATATTTGCTCAAGAATGTTCCTAAGAAATTCTCAATATCAGAAGTGAAGGAAAAGAAACAAAGAAAAGAAGCCCCAAAGTCGTTATTCTAGGCGTACGAAGTTAAAAGTCCCGATTTCGACCCGTTTTCAAGCTATAAGCTCAAAACCAGGTTCCATAAGCTCACATTATGTTTTCCTACCCTTATAATGTTCATATGATCATGCTAAAACTATGGTTAAAAGCTTTGAACTCAAAAACATATATGTTTTACCTTTTTGATCTAAACCGAGCTCATGAAACCCTAATTTCATGTTTTTGCTTAATCTATAAGCTAAACTTGTAAACAATAGTATAATCTATCCTAATAATCTTATCTAACATTATAATAACCACTTTATCAAAGTCTGGAGGAATTTGAATTAAAAAACCTACGCGTTTTCCATTTAAAACCCTAATTCGATCCCATTTAGATATTTCTAGCTTAACGAATCGTTCATCTTAACATTAATGTTAAGCGTTAAACCTTCATATTTTTACTTATATTAATAAGCTATAACCTGCAAATTACTTTTCATATTGAAAAATATCATTATTAATGATTTTTGGACTAAAACGATACATTTTTTTCCATAGCGAAAAGGGTATAATCGTAATTTTTTTTTTTCTTTCTCTGAAACTTATAAACTAAATGGGGCCTTAAATGTCATTTATTCAAAGTTAAACAATAGGGGTCCTAATTATGTCACTTTCAAAGTACAAGGTTTACCTTTGTACATCTTTATAAACTAAAGGACCAAACTTGTAAAAGTGAAAACTCCAAGGGATGTTTTGCCATATTTCATTTCTAAGGGTCTAAAATGTAACATTTTGAAAAAGTTATAGAAAATATGTTATCAAAACATTATAAAGACATAACTTTTAATTAACGCTTGACGTGCTTATCAATTTCCATTATCACGCAAAACGCGCTTAAAACCGATTATTTAGTCACTATTATAAATTCATCATTGATGTACTTTTTAATCAAGTCTAATCTATATCTACCCAATCTAGGAAGTTTTCATATTAAGGAGGTTTTATCTTGTGTATTACTTTCTGACTGAGTTGTTTGGTTTTACGTTGATAAAATATAAAAATGCCTAAAAACATAATAAATTTTTTCACATTCTTTACGTTTGATTAACACAAAAAATAAAAACGATCAAACCGTAAAAATTAAACAAAAACAAGTATTTTTATAAATATACACTTTCAAAAACTTATATTACTTCCAATGTATGAATAAACAAATGCTATGCATTTTATGATGGTTTAATAAACAAAAGAATTGCTAAAGTTTGTGTGAATGTTCGAGTAACGTTACTAAAGTTTAAAACTTACATATAGTTACTCAAGTATACAATGTATTGTATGAGTTACTGAACCTATAAAAATATTTGTAAACATCTCTGAACTTGTAAAAACGCAATATTTATGTTACTTAACTTATCCGAAAATATGCGTTCAGGTTACCCGATTAACACTGAAAATATTGAAGTGTGTGCTTCCTATAAGTTTAGTAACCTATTTGTAACGTTTTAAACTTTAGTAATGTAATCGAACATTTACGCAAACTTTAGTAACATTTGTGTATAATAACCCCTTTAGATCAAAGGAAACCTTTATATCAAATGGTGGTAAACTTTTTATAAACATCAAAAAACATTTTTTACATTAAAAAAAGAAATGTTTTATTCAAATAAACATTTTTGAATTTCAAATTTTTCAGACCTAAACCGGCTATAAATGGCCCAGTTAAAACACCTCCCCTGAATAGGGATAAAAGGGAGCGTCTGATAAGGGGCGGCCCCCATTAAATTACATGGGCGGCCCCCTATTTAAGGGGTCGGCCATAGACCCTGATACCTCCTTTTTGTCCTAATAAATACGGACTAATTCCCCCAATATTTTTTTCTCACCTTTTGCACTGTCTTTCTTTCTGCTCAAAACAACCCACTTATCCTCTCTAAAATCCTTTGATCATTTAATCATAAAGCTTTGTTTCCAAGTGATCCAAGCTATATTCCTTAAGTGCAAGAGAAGAATACTTCCATCATCAAGTGAAGAAGTATTACACCTTAGTGTGCATAGCAATCTTGTTGCATTCATATCACATATTTGTAAATCAATTGTATATCTTGTAGTTGTGTGTAGTAGCTAGATCTTGGTGATCTTTGTAAGTATAGTTAGATCGTTGGGTATCATTAACCAAGTAGTGTTAGGTAGTTGTGATATAAGTAGTGTGGTGAAGTAAAGTCGTGAAGTTGTGAAGAAGTCGTGAAGTTTTAAAGAAGTCGTGAAGTTGTGAAGAAGTTGTGAAGTTGTGAAGAAGTCGTGAAGTTGTGAAGGAGTGAACAAGTCGTGAAGTTGTGTTGTGATAGATTGGTTCTAGCTAAGATTAGAACTCGACATTTAGCTTTGTGTCGTAAATTAATATAAGCAGAAACGTTGTGAACATTTTTCTCCTCATAAGGAGTTTTGTTGACATAGTGAAGAAAACTCTCGAGTTTTGGTCTCCGGAGGAGTGGAGTAGGGCGAGAGAGGTGCTTTCGTTACCGAACACTATAAATCCTCGCATTGTGTTTTGATATTGTTCTACTCTTATCTCTTGTCTACTTTATCATTTCATAATTTACATTGGTTGCATATTGAGGCAAGCATTCATTCACAAAGGTCGAATCTAAGTTTTACAAACATACATAAAACTTAAATTAAAAAGCGGTAAACTATTCAACCCCCATTCTAGTTTTCCACAATTGGGTAAAAGCCACGTAACAAGGATTTTTTAAAATAAAATTTATTTTAAACTTGAATACGATCTATGGAAGCGGAAAAATATTTAGAAGGAGCAAGCAATCTATGCAAAGACCACCACTATTTGAAATTTGATTGAATTTTATTTATTGGAAAAAATATATTCGAAACTTATGTGAAGTCAAAAATCAGAGTGTTGGCATGTTATTACCTGATGCGGTGATTTTCCTCCCATTCAATTTAATCCCGAAACTAAAAAAGATGAAATTTGTTATCTTTTTCCACAAACAAAAAGATGGAACTTAAAAAGAAACTTGCTAAAGATAATGAAGTCAAAATGGTAATTTATAAGCTTAACCACGTAAAGAATATGAAAAAAAAATTTATGTGTCAAACCGCAAAGGAAATTTTGGGATTACTTGTTTAATCACTCATCAAGGTAATAATCAAGTCAAAGCAAATAAAATAATCTTCTTGTTCTACAATATGAACAATACATAATCATGAAAGAGGAATCAAATAATAATGCATTTGCTAAAATAAACACTATTATGACTAGTTCAAAAAGCCCTTGATGAAGGTTTTTCTAGCAAGAATTGTGTTAGTAAGTTTCTTAGAGGCATTGCATCTAAATGGCGCGCAAAGACATGCAAATTGAAGAATCAAATAATCTAACAACTCTTTCACTTGACGAACTTATTGGAAATTTAAAAGTCTATGAAGAAGTAATCAAGAAAGACTCCGAAACCGTCAAAAACAAAAGAGAACAAAGTAGATCTATTGCCTTGAAAGCTAGAAAGGAATCTAGTGATGAAGATAGTTCAACCTCCGATAGTGAAGATGAAGAATACGTCATGGCCGTAAGAAACTTCAAGAAATTCTTCAAAAGACAAGGACGATTCGTAAAACAACCATATGAAGAAAGAAGATCATTCCAAAGAAATAAAGATGACAAAATAAACAATTGATATAGAAAATGTTTCAAGTGTGGAGATCCCAAATCAATCTCATCGGAGAATGATCGAAACAATTAAAATATCAAAACAATAGGTCGTCCGTGGGAGTAATCTTGGAGTGATAGCGTCGATGATGAAGAGGGAAGAAGACAAAGGACGAAAAGTGTCTTATGGGCTAAAGATTCGCAATGAAGGAACTTTCCGAAACATGAATATTTTAGTGATCGACCAATCATTACTACGAAAATGTCTTAGATAATGAATATAGTAGACTATGCAAAAATACGGACTAAAAGTCATGGTCAAAAAATAAATTCTAAAAACCAAGCTCAAATAAGAATGAGAAAATGAATGTACTAGAACTAAAAAAACAAATATCAGGTTAGAAAAATGTAAGGAAATAATTAGAGAATGAAATTATGTCAATAAGATCTTTAAGCTTGAAAATGTAGTGCTTAAGAAAAAGGAAATATCTAGGCTAGATAAATTTAATTATCTAAGTAGTCCACTCACTTAAAAAACATAAATCAATTTCTCAAAAGACTTCCCGGAGATAAACCGGATTCGGTTTGAAATTTACCAAATGATCACCTAGCGAAACAAACAAGAAAAGTTTGTAAAAGCTTCAAGAAGTTCGATCAAAAGAAAAATGATGAGAATAAAACCCAAAATTTATACTTATAAATATATACTAAAATTCTTATATTGGCAAGTGATGATGAAGTAAAACGTTTTTACAAACCCTTCTTAAAACCCAGAGTCGGATTTACTAAACCCACAATGAGGTCTAAAACTCCACCTCCGAGAATGACTAATAATCCTCGTCCTCGGTCTAAAACACCTCAACCTAGGAGAGACCAAGGTAGACAAAACTTCATAATCACATAATAAGGGAACCATATCACATCCACCTTAGTTACACTAACTCAGATGTGGAAGTTGTTCACCGGTATGATGCCAAAACCAAATGCAAAACATATGCGGAAACAATAACCTCGGATACATGAAACGTTGGGGACCAAATGGCGTAAGCTACACAATCCTGAAATGGAGTGTTATCACAAACAATCTTATGTCTACGGACTAAAGAATTCATGAACAAGCGGTTCCCCATGAACCCCTTTATCATTTACAATGTAAAGACATTAACTAATGATATTCCTAAAAGTCCAAGTACTTTCTCACTTTTCATATTCGTAGAATATAGATTATAAGTAAATGATATGTGTTACTATGATGATGTAGTATAATTAGTTCTTAAAAATAGTGTAGTCTCTAGAAATACCATTTGTTGGTTTTCTAGCTTTGAAGAGATTAGTTCATTATGAACTACTCTTTTGCGTAGATTATAGTCATTCGTCTACAAAATAGAAATCTTCTATGACCACATAGCAAACTCACGTAGATGAAGAAGAGCAAGCTAGTGGTTAACAATTAACATAGAAGTAGGATTAGTCGCGCGAAGATCATAGACACACTATGGATGAAACAATTAAATGAGTATGATGGGGGAACTAAACTTTTTCTTAGGATTACAAATAAAACAATTAAATGATGGAATATTTTTCAATCAATCAAAATATATTAAGGAAATGCTTAAGAAATTTGGACTAGAAGACTCTAAGCCAATGAAAACCCCCATGTTTACAGAAACCAAACTCACAAGGGACGAAGAGGGTGAGTCCGTAGATAATAACAAAATATAGAGCCTGATAGTAGTTATTATACTTGAATCGAGCAAAGTAGACCGGATAGCATGTTAGTGTTTGCCTTTGTGCACAGCTTTCAAAGGATCCCAAAAACCTCTCACCTAGAAGACGGTTAAGCGTATCTTCCCGATGACATTAAAGCACTAGCAATGGGAATTATGGTATCCCAAGGGATCCGGCATAGAAACAATAGTATTATGCAGATTGTGGATCATGCGGGAGATAAAGTTGATATGCAAGAGCCTAGGTGGTGTTTGCACTTTCATGGGATGTTGTTTAACATCTTTTGGTTTTTCAAAGAACAAACCGCTCTTAGCTATCTCCACATCCCGAAGTGGAATATTTAGTTGCCGGAAAGGCATGTCTACAGCACTATGGATTAAACAAGCTCCATAGACGTATGGCATTAGTTATGACAATATTCCAATAAGTGTGACAACAAAGGGGCTATAGACTTAAGTAGAATCTCGATCAAAACACACACGAACTAAACACATAGAAATTCCCACCACTTCCCTTTTCGTGATAATTTCAAAAAGGGAATAATCTCTTAGAAAATTTCTCATCAGAAACACCATAGCCGATATACTAACTAATGCCACTTAAACGTGAACCATTTAACTAACTTCTACTGCTTAGTCTAGGAATGATGCGAACAAATTGACTAAGTTTTCAGCACAGAAAAATAATAAATGACTATTTTCAAAAATCTGAGAAATAATTTCTCCAACAGGTGTCGTGCCCTATTTCTGGCACAGGTTATGGTGAAAGAAAACAAAGACGAGTCAAAGGAGAAGCGACTCGAAGACGTGCCAAATGTATGGGACTTTCCAAAATTCTTTCCTGGATTACCACCGACACAACAAGTTGAATTCCAAATCGACTTAGTCCTAGGTGCTGCACCTGTAGCTCGAGCCCCGTATAGATTAGCACCGTCAAAAATGGAAAAATTGTTCGCTCAATATAACAACCCGTAATTTTCATCAAATATAAATATCCATCTATTAAGTTAGATGCAATGTATTATCTATCTATTATATACGAACTACCTTTTTTAGGGAAATTTTTCTCTTTATTACATTACTTGCATTACCAATATCTCAATATGCAATGTAACTTGGATAACTAAAGTTAACGAGCTCACGCAACCTACCTATGGCAATCCTATCTACATATATGTCAAGAAAACATCATAATATGTCAAGTAAATATCTTAATATCATTTTTTATATTACTCATATAATGTACCATTTGCAACGTTATATCAAAACAGGCTTTAAACCATTATCGTATACCTTTAAACCCTAAAACCGAGCTAGTTTCTAAACCATGACCCGTTTCTTTGTTTTTATCCATTGTAAACCTAAACCAATACTCAAATAAGTTGTAATAACATAAATTACAACATTACAAATCACATTCCATCATCATTTCACCATTTTAACAACAATGTACAAGAATTAAATCTAGAAAACCCTAATTGAACCCTAATTTGAACTTTTGACCCGTTTACTCATTTTTGCCTATTTTAAACCCAAACCACCTATCAATTCTTGTTAATAATACTTAATACAAGTCTTTTGAACATATATCTATCATTATCTCACAAGAGTACACGAAATGCAAGCCTAAAAACTCAATTTTAGCCTTAACCAACCCGCGACCCTATTCTTTGCATTTTGACCCATTTTGAAAGTTACTCTTGCACTCAAGCACCTTGGTGACCATGCTACTTCTCTTCTAAGCAGCTTACAAAGCTACTTGATGCATTCCTTGGCTAGAAAAACAACCACATCACCTCCCTTTGTCCCTAAGTTAGCCGCGGCACCACAAGGATGATCCACATCCTTCTCTTTAATTTCTAACTTGCATACTCACTACCTAGCCTCTCCAACTCAGTACCTAGCCTCTCCACATCACCCCCACCTGTCCTAAGCTTGGGCACTAAGTTTCTTGGCCTCCAAGTTGAGTTCGACTATAAATAGGAGGGTAAACCCCTCATTCTCATTCATCCCCCACTTCTTCTTTCTATAACCCATAATAGCAGCAACTCTTTGCTCAAGAAGGTCCTAAGAAGTCTCCAAATCGTAAGTGAAGCAAAAGAAACCAAGAAAAGAAGCCCCGGAGTTGTTATTCTTGGCATACGAAGCTAAAAGCACCGATTTTGACCCGTTTCCAAGCTATAAGCTCAAAACCAGGTTCCATAAGCTTACAATCTGTTTTCATACCCTTATAATGTTCATATGATCATGCTTAAACTCTTGTTAAAAGCTTTGAACTCAAAAACATATGTGTTTTACCTTTTTGATCCAAACCGAGCTCATGAAACCCTAATTTCATGTTTTTACTTAATCTATAAGCTAAACTTGTAAACTATTGTTATAATCTATTCTAATAAGCTTATCTAACATTATAATAAGTACTTTATTAAGTTTTGAAAGAATTTGAGCTTAAAACCCATGCGTTTTCATTTTGAAACCCCAATCTGACCCGTTTCGATTTCTAGCTTAACGAATCGTTATTTTGAACTTTTGTTATGTTAAATCTTCATATTTTAGCTTATATTAATAAGCTATAACCTGTAAATTACTTTTCATATTTGAAAAATATCATTATTATGGATTTTGGACTAAAAACGATACATTTTTCATGCAAAAGGGTATATATCGTAACTTTCTGAAACTTATAACTAAAAGGACTAAAAATGTCATTTTATCAAATTTATAACTATAAGGGTCTATTATGTCACTTTCCAAAGTGCAAGGTTTACTTTGTACATCTTTTAAACTAGAAGGACCAAACTCGTAAAAGTGCAAACTCCAAGGGTATATTTTGCAATTTCTCATTCTTAAAGGTCTAAAATGTAACATTTTGAAAAAGTATAAAAATATGTTCAAAACATTATAAGACATAACTTTAATTAACGTAAACTTTGAATTAACGTTTGATCGTCCTTATCAGTTCCGTTATTAAGCAAAACAGCGTAAAACCCCGACTTATGTTATATACTATGTATAAATTCATAATCGATGTGCTTTTAAAAAATCCTGTCCCGAATCTATATCGTACCACAATACTAGGGAGCTTCATATAAGGGGTTTAATCTTGGTATTACGTTCTGCGACTGGTTGTTGGGTTTACGATTTAAAGAGCCTAGCTCACTTCTAACGTTTACGATTGACCTATGTATTACGATGGCCCGAACGTGATACAATAATTCTAAACTCTCCAATTCAAACTCATCAACAATATTAACTATTAAAAACACAAAGTTCTAGAGTACAATTTCCTAAGACTGGACATATTTACCTCAGCTTGCGTGATCGTGGCTGTTTACTATCATCTTGCTTATAACCTTACACTGTTAAGATTGTGATAAAGTCGGTCAGCTTTTCATTTTTGGAATTATTTTTTTCAACAACCCTATCAGGTGAAGTTCATAACCTCGCCTTTACTTATTTACATGTTTTATAAACCTTCGAGGGGGATACATTCTTGTTACAAACTCTTTTACATACTCGTTTAAATTATCACAATGTGATTAGTTTTCAAAGACTTAATGAGTTCATAACCTCACATTTCAATCTTTTAAATACTTTATAAACCTATAATACCTGCTATAAACCATGAATACAAGTGTTTTCTAAACTATATGATATCCTGATAAATTATTGCCTAAGTACATGGAAAGATCTCTTTGGGTATTATCTCCCAATATCTCTTTAGGTAGTATCTCCCAATATATCTTTGGGTAGTATCTCCCAATATCTCTTTGGGTAGTATCTCTCAATATCTCTTTGGGTAATATCTCCCAACATCTCTTTGGATAATAGCTCCTAGTATCTCTTTTGATAGTGACTCCTAGTATGTCTCGGGTAGAGGCTTTCGATTCTATTAAGTTTATATACGTGATTCATGAGCTTAGATGCAATAATAATGTTGTTCATGATAATAATGTTCTCCATGATAATAATGTTCTCCATGGTAATATTTTTCTCCATGATAATAATGTTCTCCATGATAAATATTGATAATTATCCCTGCAATGCGAATATTTCCATTATGATAACTTGTATTCATCTATTACATTTCAAACCTATGAATTTCACTCAACCTTTGTGTTGACCCTTTTTATGCATGTTTATTCTAGGTAATTGAACAATTTATGGCATGGAGTGGCAAGGACTTGAAGATGGCTAAAACTTGTTATCATTCACATTTTATGTTTCTAAATTTTGGGACCTGCCTTTATAAAACTATGATTTTAATGAATGATAACGTATCTTTTAAAAACGTCTCTTTTGAGTCGTTTTCTATGATTGTGATTGTTGTACTATGAAGTAATACCCCAGATTAGCTTCCGCTGCTATATTGTAAAAATGGGGGTGTTACAGAATGGTATCAGCGCCATGGTTATAGAGAACAAGGTTAAAACCTTAAGTATAACTACTTTTCTTTTGTCATCAATGTCCTCCGTGCCACTACAGTCCTTGAATTGTGAAGGTGCCACTACTTTTTCCTAAATAATATGTAAAATACATAACTATTATACTATTATAACTTATGTTATTCTCCACTGGGTTGTACAGTCATGTCTTCGTCCCCTCATTCTACTATCACTTCATCTGCATTTGATATGGAAAATGCTTTTTCCACTATGAATATTTATACCTCGGCTTCATCGGGAAGCACTTCTTTTAACTCTTTGGAAGATTCTAAGGATGGTATGATCCCACCAACATCCTCACTTTTCTATAATAATCCGTATTTGAAGGACGTGCAAGCATTTTATGCTAAAGAATCACCTATTCCACCACCAGATCCTATTACTCCATCCTATTACTCCACTAGCTATTTTGACTCCATCTCTAGTATTACCACCATCACTACTATTTGATCCCCGATATTTCTTTATTCCTGAAGAATTATTACCCCCTAAGAAGCAAATCCATCCCTCAACTACGTTATCTAATCTATCTCGGAATCAAACCTGTAATTTGGTATCATCATCTTTCTCAGTTTATACTCCTACCCCACCTCAGATATTTAAAATAGGGAAAAGTTCTATCAAGGAACATTTGAAGTATCATGAGAAACAAATTGAAGATATTTTATATTACTTAGAAGAACTTTCTTTTCACCACATTAAGAAAATAGAAGAAAGACTTGTTAATGGTTGGATAATCATACCAAGAGATTTTGATGAAGTAAAAACCAAACTTAAGGAAGCCCGTACACAGATACTTGAACTACAGAAGAAGCATATGGGACAGAGAGACAAGATTGCTTTTGTTCGCTTTAGGATTTCTGATTTAGAAATGACCCTTGAGGATATCCAAGATCGCCATCAATTATATATGAAGAATCTTATGGGACACACTTCGTGAACTCCAAGACTACTAGATCAAAACCTTATCTTTACCGCTTTTTATCCAAGGACACGTAGCATAAGTATCAATACCTGTTAGATTTTGGTATATAAGATATGTAAGATAAGTTATCTATAAATAAAATTGTAATTCCATTTTACCTTACCATTTCAATATCATATATGTCATTTCTCGTTATCTCTGTCTTCATCATCAATTAGGTCAACTACACCACCATCAGATTATCCCTTCGATGAGTCTATCTTTGCAGAGTTAGATAACTCATTATGAATCATATCATAACCACTGGGAAGTGAACCAGTCCCCGAGAAGTCTAATAATTCAAATGTTTGTTTGAATGTTCATCTCTAAATCTTAAATTCCAAAAATTCTCCGTTATATCCTGCAATGTAATACCAAAGGATGTGTATTACTTTTATCAAAATAAGAATCCATACAATATGTCAAATAATTTGTCAAATAATTTTTATACCACTATGTATGAAAATTTTGACAATGACTCGTGATATCATTCTTATTCCGTGTTATCTTATGTTGATAGATGCCTCCCAAAAGGACATCAAAATCTGAAGCTAGTTGCTGACAGTGTTGCCACCGCTCTGGAAGTACAAGCTAACAATCCCAATTCTGGACCAAGAAAAACTCTTGTAGCAAGGAAATGCACTTACAAGAAGTTTATGAGTTGCCAACCTTTCTACTTCAATGTTACAGAAGGAGTTGTTGGTCTCATTCACTGGTTTGAGCAGACTGAATAGATATTTTCTCGTAGCAATTATGCCAAGAAGAACAAAGTGAAATTCACTATTTATACACTCACTGAGAACTTATTCTGGTGAATTCATTGCCCGTCTAAGTGGGAATAGAAGAAGCCTAAAAAGATCACATGGTCTGAATTTAAAAGACTCTTGATAAAGAAGTATTGCCCCCAAACTGAGATTAAGAAAATGGAAGAAGCTATTACCATAACCTAAAAATTAATAGAACAGGTAATGAAGCACAATTCTGTACAAGAAACTAATAACCATAAACGAAATCTTAAGGATAGAAGGAACACCACCAACAGCAACAACAACAACTATCGTAACAACAACCGTAGCAATGATCATCACCAATAGCAGAATAGGAAGCAAGAAACCTTCAGGACTTATACTATCACTAATGGGTATTCTGGGAATCGTCCCTTGTGTGAAAGATGCACCCTACATCACATAGGACCTTGCACTATCAAGTGTCAAACTTGAAACAAGATAGGTCATCTAACCAAGAACTACAGAAACAAAGAACCCTCGGACTACTAGATTAGATCCTAGTTATAGTTTTTAGAACCTAACCACAGGATGTGTGGTATAAATAAAAACACTTGTCAAATCTTGACTATGTAAAGTGTAAAGGCAAGTTGTTCATGATATAATACAATTCCGTTTTATACCTTACTATTTCATAGTACCATTATCCAGGGTTGCCTCCTGATTTTGTAAAAACCAACCTTTCAAAATTAATCTTATTTCGGCGTCATCATTGGTATGGATTGATTATCCAAGTATCATGCCAACATTCTCTGCGACAAGAAAGTCATCCACATTCCTATCAATGGTGAAACTTTGATCATTCGAGGTGACCAAAGCAAAACCCAACTAAATCTTATATCCTGTATAAAAACTGAAAGGTATATATCTAGGAAATCCGTTTTTCTTCTTATCTTTCAGAATATGTATCAATTACCGGGAGTTGAATAAACTTACTATAAAGAATCATTACCCATCACCCAGAATCGATGACTTATTCGACCAACTTCTACTCAAAAATCAACTTAAGATCAGGCTATCATAAATTGTGAGTAAGGGATGAAGATATTCCTAAGACTGCTTTCAGAATAAAGATACAGACACTATAAAATTCAAGTAATTTGGTTTAATTAACACACCTACCGTATTCGTGGATCTCATGAATCAGGTGTGTAAACCATACTTAGACAAATTCATAATAGTGTTCATCGATGATATTCTTATCTACTCTTATGACAAAGAAGAACACACAGAACATCTGAAAATAATTTTGGAAATTTCTCAGAAAGGAGGAATTGTATGCCAAATTCTCCAAGTATGATTTTTGGATCGGTATCGTGTGATTTAATGTCTCATTATTCTTCTCATAGTTTTGAAAAATCTTCTACCTAACACCGTTTTGATATCATGTTTTATGCTTAAATAGGATGATTTATATCATCTTATTGAAATAAATTAGGACGCTTCTTCATTTGAATAAGGAAATTATAAACCTCCGAACTATGAATTTATAAATTCTCAATTATAAGGATTGGGACGCCTCTGTTTGTAAATGACAAATTATAAATGAGTAGGCTTAAGTATGACATTCGTACAAACAAGTTTCTTTCAATCCGTTTGTACAAATAATTCCTTTTCTTCATTTAATCATTATCATTATTACCTTCATCATCTGTTCATTTCCAAATCTGTATCCAACATGATTAGCAACTCTCTTACAATTCATAATCATTCCTTGACATCACTCAAGCATTCAACTAAATCTCGGGACGAGATTTCTGTAAGGATGGGGGACTATAACAACCCGCAATTTTCATAAATGTAAATATCCATCTATTAAGTTAGATGCAATGTACTATCTATCTATTATATATAAACCACCTTTTTTAGGGAAATTTTTCGCTTTATTACATTACTTGCATTACCAATATCTCAATATGCAATGTAACTTGCATAACTAAAGTTAACGAGCTCACGCAACCTACCTATGGCAATCCTATCTTCATATATGTCAAGCAAACATCATAATATGTCAAGTCAATATCTTAATATCATTTTTACAAAGTACATTACTCATATAATGTACCATTTGCAACGTTATATCAAGACAGGCTTTAAACCGTTATCGTATACCTCTAAAACCCTAATTCCATGTAAAGTTAATATCTAAAGTAAATCCACAAGCTACTAAAGCCTATGTACCAGTAATATAACGTCTCATTTGAAATATAAACTCCCTGAAGTCAAGGTATAAGTCTTTAAAAGTACAATGTACAAGTCATTAAGCATGACATCCAAAATAGCCGTTTTATCTCTGTTTTCCTAAGAAGGCTTATACAATCCATCAAATACAAGTTACAAGCAAGTCATACACTTCATTTACATTCTATAATCATCCTTATTTCATAAGATTTCATGAAATGAAACCCAGAAACCCTAAACCAAGCTAGTTTCTAAACCATGACCCGTTTCTTTGTTTTTATCCATTATAAACCTAAACCAATGCTCAAATAAGTTGTAATAACATAAATTACAACATTAAAAATCACATTACATCATCATTTCACCATTTTTAACAACAATGTATAAGAATTAAATCTATAAAACCCTAATTGAACCCTAATTTGAACTTTTGACCCGTTTACTCATTTTCGCCTATTTTAAACCCAAACCACCTATCAACTCTGGTTAATAATCCTTAATACAAGTCTTGTGAACATATATCTATCATTATCTCACAACAGTACACGAAATGCAAGCTTAAAAACTCAATTCGAGCCCTAACCAACCTACGACCCTATTCTTTGTATTTTGACCCATTTTGAAAGTTACTCTTGCACTCAAGCACCTTGGTGACCATTCTACTTCTCTTCTAAGCAGCTTACAAAGCTACTTGATGCATTCCTTGGCTAGAAAAACAACCACATCACCTCTTTGTCTCTCTTTCTACCCGCGACACCACAAAGACACAAATAACACTTCAAGCTAGTTTCTAGCTTTGTCAAATCATCATGTAGCCTCTACAAGTCACACTCTAGCTCCCATATCTGTCCTAACCTTAATCACTAAGGCTCCTTAGCCTCCAAGCTTGATTCGAGTATAAATAGAGCTCAAAACCCATCATTCTAACCCATCCCCCACTTCTTCCTCTATAACCCATCATAGCAGCAATCCTTTTCTCAAAGAAGTTTCTAAGAGGTCCTAAGAAGTCTCAAGAACATAAGTGAAGCAAAAGAAACTAAGAAAATAAGCTCGGGAGTCGTTATTCTAGGCGTACAAAGTTAAAAG
>BQNB010091175.1:0-23278 GCA_026074375.1 Tanacetum coccineum
TGTTTATAAGCTGTTTTTGGCCAAGTAAAAAAAAAGTTAAGTAGTTAAGAGAAAATCACAAAAATCACTCTCAAATACACCACTACTTATTTTATGGATGATAAGCCAGTTTTGGATGGGCTTATGGACACTACTAGCTTGTCTTTGACAAGCTAGAGCTTGTAGATCGGCTTGTAAAAGCTTAAGCAGCCCTGTTTAAGCAAAGGTGTTGTAAGTCTCTCATTTTGCTTAGTTACTGTAGAACTGCTTATTAGTGCTTATTTGTTACTTATAATTGCTTATTTATGCTTTATCATGATGTTTAGTGCTTATCTTGCTTAGTTGTTAGTTTAAAAACAGTTTGTGTCACTTTCTGAGTTAGTACTGGTAGTATGTTAGTTAACACTGTTAGATTGATTTAGCTTATTTAAGTGCTTATTCTTGATTGAAGTCTGCTTATAAGTGTCTTATTTTGTTATTTGATAATCTGTTTAGCACCAAATCAGCTTAAAATAAAAAGAAAAATGATTTTTGAAAACCTTAAGGGGTGTTTGGAACAAGCAGTACTAACCCACAGTTAGTACTGCTGGTTCAATTTTAGGATTTTTAAAGCTAGCAATACTAACTCCAAGTTAGTACTGGTAGTTAAAACTGTTGGTTCATTATTGCTTATTAGCTTATTGTTTCTGCTTATTTAAGATTTCCTTAGCTTTTTAGAGTAGATTAAGCCCATTTTCCTTTACTGTCTTTAGTAGAGCTTACTTTAGCTTATTTGCCTTTTCAAAGCAATTTTAATAGTGTATCAGTTTGTAGCTTTTTAGCTTATTTGCCACTTTAGTTTATTCTAGTTGCTTATTCTTATGCCTGAGTGCTTATTAGGGTTAGTTAAATATCTGTTTTAGCTTATTTGCTTATTTCCTGTTTCATTTTGTTTTGTAAAGCTAGCAGTACTAACTTTAAAGCTAGCAGTACTAACTCCAAGTTAGTACTGGTAGTCAAAATTGTTAGTACTGCTGAGTTTCTCTTGCTTAATTTAGCTTAATTGCTTGTTGAATTTGCTTATTTAGAGTTAGTCTAGCTTATTTGATTTGTCTTAAGCTTATTTGAGCTTATTTGTGTCTTAGTATAAAAGTGTTTAGTGTTTTTGCCATTCCTAGCCTTTATGCTTGCTCTAGCTTATTTTCCTTGCTTATCTTTTCGCGCATTTGCTTTTTAGGTTTAGTGCCCAATCATATCCTTGTCATATTCAAACATCGATTATCAATTCGTCATTCGATTTTCCATTCAAGCCTCGTTGGGACATAACGACCCGGAAATACTCTATACTACTTCCGGTTTTATTGATTTTGTGGATTTTGATCCTTGTTATATATTTATATTTATTTATATATAAAAAGGAGTAAGAAATCACACGTTCTTTTCAAATCCGTGCTTGGTTTTGTTCGTTTTGGCTTGATTTTGTGTCCTTTTTTTATATCCGTTACCTGCACAATATAAATGCAAAACACACAAATACAAAGTATTTTTGGAATGTTTTTGGTCGTTTAAGCCCGTTTTAATGGACAAATGGTATGTGTAATTAAGCACATACCAAAATCCCCCATACTAAATTATTGTCGTGTCCTCACGAAATGCCATAAGTAAACACTTAAGAAAACTAAGAATCTTAATCCCCCTCAACTAATTACCTCGAAAAGTAGGTAAGTGTTCATCAAGGGGAATTAAAGAATCAATAGCTTTGAAAAGCCCCATTTTTTCCATTTTTATAAATCTACACTTATTACCACACATATTTTTGTATTTTTCCTTTTTTCTCATATTTTTTTTTATGTACTTTGCATTTTAAGCAACTAACTAACATGTTTGACTTTCGTTATTTTTATAACTTTAGGGTCACAGAACAAGATGCATTTTAATCCTAAAATACCCAAGAAGGATAAATTCATCGTCCTCGATTTTTCACTTGTCCCAAACCAAGCTTAAAACGAAATCACCGTTAAATATAAGCTAAGATGCTAACACTACTCATATTTGTAACTTGTGAAACTTTTCACTGCCGACAATTATTTCATATTATGTTAGTGTGCTTATTTCGAATTTCAACCATAGATCAACGTTTTGCAAAATTTCTATGCGTCACGTTCCACCCAAAAAGTAATGAGTTTGAAGGCGAGATCATCCCATGTAGCGACTTTCGTCTCGGCACATCCCAACCTTGCGGCTAAGTGACCAGGCTTTTAACACCCCACAGAGACTAGTATCGAGACTCACGGACCTTCGGTTTCAAAAACTCTTAGGTTTCCCGTTTATACATAGGTTATTTAGAAACCACAACTTAAAATGAACAAGTCTTAGTTTGAAAGCATATTTAAATTTAAGAAAAAAAGATTTTCCCTATATTTATTAAATCACATATTTTACACTTAATCATTAACATTGCCATGATACAATTGAAATCCTCGACCTTTTTGAAGGCTGCAATATCGGTTGTGAGCCGGCAATATGCAACAAACTTTTATCAGTCTCCGATTATTATTCTTACTATGGGCTTTCTTTTGAAGACTGACACATCGGTTGTGAGCCGGCAAGAGGCAGTAAACTTTTATCAGCCCATAGTTTATATTATTACCTTATTCAACATTTTTTTTTCATTAAACATTATACCACGATATATAGAGAAAATTTCTTTTTGGAAAATTTAAGTATAAATTTGAACTAAGACAAAAATATTATTGACTATATTTCAAAAATTGTTGATTTAAGTTTAATTTTCAAAAATAGCACGTATTATTAGTCCGGTTAGAAGCTTATGGGAGAGAAAAGCCACAAACTACACTTATGAGCTCTTAAGATTTCCAAATAATCCTTGTTTAGCATCTAACTCATACTTAACTCTATCATTTTTCGTTCTTCGCGAAGATCCGCGAATGCTTAGTCTAAAAGTTAAGGAACAAGCTAGAGCTCAACACGCTCGATCGAGTCAAAATTTATTCTTATTCTACCCAGCAGGAAAGTCAAAATTGTGACAAAACACTTATTTTATTTTTGAAAATTTTTAAGTTTCATTTTTTTGAAATTTTGGCGGTAAAAACGGGATTACGACAACGACTGCAGGCATAATCAAATCGATAGATACCCCCCCCCCATACTAGAACTAAACATTGTCCTCAATGTTTTAAGAAGGGTCTCTACGTAAATCCTAAGCCGTTTATTAAGTATGCTTAAAGATAAACGTTAGTCGATAAGATTTGGATATTGGATTCCCAAAATGAAGCTGAGGATGTGAAGCTCGAGTGAACGAAGGACAAAACCGCGAGCACGAGAGGCTTCAAAAATCCGGGCAATCCTGGACATACACAACAAAACACAAAACACGGAAATGGAAGAGGCGAGCCTCCTCACAACAAAACACTTATTCATTACTATTAAGCTAGCATACTACTACTACGATAATACTAGGATAAGCATGGGTTGCCACCCACGAAGCGCTTGTTTTAGGTCACTTAGCTTGACCCGATCCCCCCATACTTGAGCTGGTCAAGGGGGATAGAAATGGAGACACGGAACATCCAAGACACGGATGTCCTCTCCATAAGAGCAAGGAAAAATCTCCATCGGGCTTTCAAAAATTTTAATGACTTTGAAAGCTTTAGAGCCCCGATGAGATAATTCTGGGAGAAGAGAAGTATGAACTCTTTTAGAAATGAGAATCCCGAGGTTGAAAACTTTTTCCTTATTTTCGGATGAAAACGAGAGTAAAATTTCAGACCCGGGAACTTCTTTTTGGAAAGGAAGTTCATAAAGAGAAAGAGGAGGATATGAATCCTCAAGAATTAAAGAAGCATTAGATATCTTCTTTACATTCTTTTCCATTGTTGCACAGTTGGTGACTTCATAAAGGTTCTCATGAATGAGTATTCCCGGATTAAATACCTTGTCCTCGTTGTTGGTCGAAGACAAAGCATCAACCTCAGAAAAATCCTCATAGAAAACCAAGTCACACTCGAGAAAAGGAAGGAAATCACTTGATCTAGGTGGATCAAGTTCATCAATCAAGATTTTAGAATCTTTGATTTTCTCTTCCTTGGAGTCAAATGGATCATAATATGTATCATCATTAATGGTTTTAAGATCGAGAAGTTCATCATGTTAGCCTTAAAATATTGAGTCGAACATGAAGTTCGTTCATTATGTATTTAAGTCTCAGTCAATTAAATTTAGTTACATGTTGTAATAGAATATTATCGGGAATCGGCTCGATAGTAAAAGCTAATATAGTATATGTTCGTGTTTAAATTAAATCCCAAGCTAAAAAACCCGAGCCCGGTAAATGTTAAATATCCCTCGCGTCACATTAAATGTGTAGGGGTATATATATAGATATTTTCTCATATGAAAATATCTAATCACACACAAATATCTAATTCAAAATAATCTATCCCTTTTTCTCATCATCTCTCTCTACTTTCTTCTCTCTTAACCATCACCTCCTCTACTTCTTATTTCTTTGATTCGATCCGTGTGGTTCGGCATATGAAGTGTTAGACGGGTTCCTACAATTCGTATCAGTCGCCTCGGGTGGGTTTCGTGATTTTTGTTGTTGTGAGCTTGTTTAAGTTTTCTCGTCATATTTTTTGTTAATATTGTAAATCTCTACTTTGGGCTCTATTACACGTTTTTTTTCCTTCTTTCTTTCTTTCTTCTTTTGTTTTCAAGTTTGAAATGATATAGTTGCCTCGTTTTTCTTTTGTTTTTTTTGCCTCTTTGTGTCAAACTTTTAGTTTTTTTTCCTCTACTTCATTGGCTGCTACGAGAAGACACAAGGACGACAGCAACAACCGAACAAGTGAAAAATCTCAAGGACCGAACGAGCAACTTTTTGAGGTTAACCGATCGAGTAACATTCCAAAGATCACCGAACGAGTAACAATCATAAAGGACCGAACGAGTTTTATACTCATGAGAACCGAACGAGTGAAATTCACATGCGCCGAACGAGTGGAAAACTCAAGGACCGAACGAGTGGAATCGAACGAGTAAAATACACAAGAGCCGAACGAGTGGAAAACTCAAGGACCGAACGAGTGGAACACTTCTTGAACCGATCGAGTTGAATCTTTTTGAACCGAACGAGTGAACAAACTTCAACAACCGATCGAGTTGAATCTTGTTGAACCGAACGAGTGAAAAATCTCAAGGACCGAACGAGTAATTTTTTTGGAGTTGGACCGAACGAGTTTTTTTGCTAAGCTTGAACCGATCTAATACCAACAAGAACAAAATCTTCACGTTTTAACAAATTTTCGGTTTTCGGTTTCGAGTATCGGTTGACTACACGACTTATAACTTAGACCGTTGTGTTCGTGATTCGTTTTCGATCAACGTGGTATATTTACTTTTAACCGACGATAACCGTCTCATCCCGTAAGATTAAAAGAACACACGTTGCATTTTCTTTATCTTTTCAAAATTGTAGAAGAAGCGAAACAGGAGGGAACACGTTTTTTTAATTATAATTCGAATTTTACACTTTAAGCCCCTCAACTTCTAAACAATATTCATATTTAACATTTAGATTTTACTTAGTTTACTATTAACCCTTTCTTTTTTAAGCAAGATTAAATATAACCTTTTACTTTCAAACTTTTTCATTTTTTTTCATTTTTAATCTTTTAATTTTTGTTATTTTTTAGTTTTACATTTTAGTTTTCAAAATTTTCAATTTTAGCCCTTTCGTTGTAAGAAATTTCACCGTTCATCGTTTTAGCTCACAAATCGTTTACAAAAGTTCAAGTTATTCAACAACAACAACGATTTCACCAACAATATTCCAATTTTTTTTACGGTTTTTCTTGATTTACCTAAAATCCCGCGCAATACTTTGTATTTTCTCGTTTTTAGTTCAAGACTTGTAAAATCCCTAAAATAGTTTTCCACAACAACAACAATCAACTTTACCTCTTAAGATCCAACAAAAATCTTTGCACACTCATAATTCATAACTATTCAATCTCTGTCTACTCCCAGTAAACACATCCCTCAAACAGATAGCCAAATGCAACAACAATACATAAGGCTGCTGGTTCAAAGATCGTCTCCGATGCTTGGACCAGGAAGATATTCTCATAGGCGTTCGCGTTTACTTTCTACGATACCTTACACTAAATCAATGTAAATACTGAGGAAGTGCATTCTTGCAGTCCATATACGCCCACGGAGCGTACTCATGTCACTGTTGAAGCTAGCAGAGAACATTCTAAACCAGTAGTAGCACATGAAGAACTAGACAATTACACAACATGACAACATAGAACAAACTTTACTTTCAAGCTGAAAAAGAAGCGATTATTCTTGATTATTGACCTGTATTAAGAGATGAAATTTACTCAAATACTGTTGAATGCATCAAACACACTAAGGAGATGTGGACTGCCATTGAAAGGCTAACAACAGGGTGAATCGTTAAACGAAAAAGATGAAAAGATCAATCTGTCTGGGAATTTAATGAAGTTTACTTCTACTTCTCGAGATGGAGAATCCATGAGTCTATTACTCCCGGTTTTATAAACTTGATGAATTAGTTGACAAGGAACAACTTGACAAGTTACACCAATGCAAGTGAAATGTTCAATTTCTTTCTTCAACAACTCAACCATAATGGTCAAAGATTTAATTACGTGTCAAGCAGAGAGAGGAAATTAGCATAACAGTCGCATTCGCAAGTTGTTTGACGTTCGAAGTAGTTAGAAAACGAAGTTAAAGATATCTGTTATGAGAGATTAGCCAGAAAGTGCAAAACCATTATCACTTCTTATGGCTGGCTCCAATACCATATTCAGATAACTACTATCAGGCACCAAAACCTCAAAGATCGAAGTAAACCTAATCATACCTAATGCCAATCTTTCATCCAACCGACCAAGTGCAACTACCAGACACAAAGCAAAAGATCGCCAACCAGTTACTCTCAATCTGATCCGTTTCGAGGAAGACAGTTGATCCAAACAACCTCGGAGGGAATAAGGATATGCAAAATAACTTGCACTCCTTGCTAAGTATTTTCAGAGCGCTGTACAACCTTCCAACAACAACCTTCGAAACTTCTCAATACTCTAGGAACAAGACTGAAAATACCCACACCAAAAGGTATACAACGAGACAATTCGTCAGGCATTATTTTGGGAAATCAAAGGACGATGACATGTTACTGGGGGCTCTAGGGACACTGTAGCAGTCCGGTAGTGCAACAGAGATGGATACAGTGCTTATAACTGCAAAAGGGATTTGGACACTATGCCAGGAAACAAGAGGGGGAAAAGCCAAGCGGGTTAAAAACTAACGCGTATCACAAGGAGAAGATGATATGTTCAAACAACTTAACAAGTGGTTCCCACTTCGAAGCTGAGCAAGCTGATTGGCTAAATAAGACACGCATTAAGAATTGAAAACAAGAATTATGGAAGCACAATTTTACAGTTTACATGGCAAAGATTCAGGAGGTCTCTCACCTAAAGAATCAAGTTCTACTAGACAGACATTGGAACAGTTACAAAACCATGATGAAAATGAGCGTTTGCCAATGTGTGACGTCATTCGAAGCAACCTGAATCCATTAACGACACCATATGTTTTGAAAGGATGATAGCAATGTCATTCTGATTCATCAAATATATGTACTAATGATAATCAGGTTGATCAAAATGCGGCTGAATGTGTTGATTGAGCGTGGCTTCGCTTGCTAATTAATTGCTGAATTTGCCTCCTTGATACTGCGGAAAACAAAACGTAATAAAGCAATTAAAGAAACAAATACATCATTAACTCAAGAACTGAGGAGTGCAAACAAACACTTGATGAGTCTGGTAGGGCTCTAGGGAGGCTACTACAGTACGGGATAGTTTCTCCATTGCACTTGCAGACCAAAACAGAACCTGGAGCTTGAAGAAGTACACAACGGCCTTAATTGGACCTAACGAGTGATTATAAAACAACTTCAAACAAAGTAAATTGAAACTCTATAACTATTAGCTCTTAAAGATCGATTTGACATAAAAAGGAGGGTTTAAAAAACAAAAACCATTGAAATTTTCAGATTGTCAATTCAGAAACACGATGATCTAGTACAAAAAGATCTGTTACTATGTCACACTTTGAACGGTCAACTCAAAAAGAGAAAAAGTAAGATTATTTTCGATTTAAAGTTAAGAAGGAAAAGACATAGACACAACGATTGAAATGGACAAACAAATAAAGTTTTTTAAATGAAATTCTTTATAAAAAAACGCAATCAGTCAATACAGACCATTCACATGTTAGCACCCAAAAAGCCAACGTAAAATGGTAGATCAACCTTTGCTAATCCAAAGTACCTCAAGAAACTCAATCTGAAAAGCCCTCGTTTTGTATAGATCCCATATGATACTTTCTTGATTACCCGCAAACAGATTGTGCCCCAATGGGGAAGATACAGTTGACTCATGAAAAGATAGTAGATCAAAACTGGATCAAACAAAAGTGAAACCATATGAAATACACATATCAAAATAACTTTATGAAACTTCAAACCACCATCCAAAACATCTTGATCAGTTGAACGCGCTAAAGAGTTAGGAAGACAAAGTGGAGAAAAACGTTTAAAACAGAACAAAACCAAACATTGCTAAAAAACATGTCCTTTCTACCCGTTTTCTAAATCCCATCTAGAAAAAGTATACAGTTTTATAACGAAATTGGACAAACAACTTCAATCATTTAGAACAATTTGTGGAACAAACTTGGTCTAATCATACTAAATAGAGCTTGTCCAAACCAACTGTTAAGACTATGAATTTTGAGATAAAACCTTATTAATGCCTACTTACAAACAAAACTATACTGGACAGTCATTCCTTTAGTTTCCTAACTAAAAAGGAAATGCAGACGATTTGTGAGTACGTTAAATGCCCCTTAAAAGGAGATTGACGAAACTTGAATCAGAAAAGTCTTATTTTTCAAACCTATATGAATCTAATTCTCGATAGAGTGTGTGTCTAAAGAAGTTTACATGTACGTCTTGCATTCTGTCGTCTGATTTAAATGCTATACTGAATTACAATGCTTGTATCGTTCATAAAGTCAAAGAATGTTAATGTCTTGCACTAAAGCTGTCAAAACAAACTGAATCCAGTTATTAACGAAGTCCATAATAGCTTTAAATAGTTTTGCTAAACTAGAAAAACACTCAATATCTCTTGAACTTTCTTTAACAACATTGTAAAAACAGATTAAAAACAACCTACCAGTTTTGCAAAGAATGCTTCAAAAAATGTATTTCGAAAGAAATGAAACAATATCATGAAATTACAAGATTTAAAACTCAAATGCAAGATAAGAAACAAGTGATAAATGAGTTAAAGAAACTCATTCTGGTAACTAAAACGGAAAGTCGTGGAAACTCATTGATAACCTGTCTGTTTGTTCGACAACCAAATGCTCAACGGATTCCAAAACCATCAGTTTTAGGAAAACCGACTCCTTTTTCAAATTCTCCTGAAATGAGAAGTTTTCAAACGAATCAGTCGGTTAATAAAACTAATGCGTTGGATGGTTTATTTAAACCAGTCACTCAACAGAATTCGCCTCAGAATAGAACCAAGCGTTCGAAACACAAATTGTGCTTAAACCAGGAATGTATAGAAATTGCCTCCACCACAACACAACTAAACACCCACAGTAGCCTCATGCTTCTAGGAAGTAACTAAATCCTCACATGACCTAACTCTTCAAGGAGGTAATTCAACACTACTACTGTTTAGCAGACCCACTAAGCTTAAGTGCTATCAATTAAGATAAGTCGTGGCCAAACAATATCAAGTGAAGTTTCAAAAGAAGGAAGCAGAAGACCATCAATAGGAATATTCTATATTTCCTAGAGAAAACAAAGTCTGTAAACTGCCGTGTAATGACAGTTCAAACTCCAGAACATCGAATGGAAAATGCTGTTTTGCAGGAATGTGGAACATTTGAGGGTTTTAATTCCTAATCATGATGCTTGTGTTACAACGATACTTTAAAGACTGTGAATGCTAGAACTAAAAAGCCTATAATGTATGTGCCAAATTAGTGCTAGTAAACCCAAGAAGAAAAGCGACAATCTATTGCTAAAAAACACCATAAGAATATAGTTTTTGCCTCAGATACCACTATTCAGAAATCCAAGAGTTACTATAAGGGATTGTATAAAATACTAATTCAGGAAAGGAAATGTGGATGCTAAGAGATGTCCATCAGGTTATGACATGGACAAAAAGCCACTTAGGACAAAAAAGATATGGATGCCTAAATTAGGAAAGATGATGAATCCAACAGTATTAGTCCCACTATAGACATTGTCTCTAGGATAACTAATGTCTTGAAGAATCAAATTCCTTAGTATCCAATTTTGTCCAATGTACCATTGTCCCTTTAATTCTCTTGCAATTGTACAACTCCTATCTTATTCATTGTTGACTTCTGAAGTGCACAAAGCACATGACGGGAATCTCAAGCTTTGTGTGAATTTTGTGGAGAATTTCTGTACTAGTTCGTTTTTGGAAATGATCAATTTGCTCCAATTCTTGGTTATGGAGATCTAATTCAAGGGAATGTCATGATCAAACGGGTTTATTATGTCGAAGGCCTCAATCATAATCTTTTCTCAGTTGGTCAATTCTGTGATGCTGATTTGGAGGTTGCTTTCAGGAAATCTACTTGCTTTGTGAGAGATCTTCAGGAAAACGATTTACTAACTGGTAGTCGTGGATCTGATCTCTACAACAAAATCTCTTCAAGAAACAACATCATCAACTCCAATCTGTTTCATGGGCTAAAAGCTTCACCAACTCAAGCATGGTTATGAGCATCGAAGGCTTTCCTCATCTTAACTTCGATTACATCACCATACCTCAACGAAAGAGGTTGTGAAAATGCATACCTAAGTTTGAAATATTCAAGGATCAACTTTGTTTGTCTTGATGAAATGAGTAAAGCAAAAAGAAAGTTCATTCAGACAAAAAAAACAGTTCCTAGTTCTCCAAAGAAGGCTAAATTTTCGTTCACATGGACTTGTATGGTCCAATGCGCATTGCAAGCAAATAAATGGGAAGAAAGTATGATTTCTGGTGATTGTTGATGACTATTCAAGATACACTTGGACTCTTTTTCTACGATCCAAGGAGGAAACACCAGAAGTTCTCAAAGACTTTCTCACGATGATTCAACGCAATCTCAACTCAAGTAATTACATGTCCTACTGACAGAGGCACGAAGACTTCTTGAACAAGACACTCATGCTTATTTTCAAAGAAGAAGGCATGAACATCAAACTCCACTCCTCGAACTCCTAAACAAAACGTCGTTTCGAAAGACAAAACCGAAACATTTGTTTTGAGGCTGGCTCGAACGATGCATTTCAGCTTTCAAGCATCCATTATCATTCTGGGCTGAAGCAGTTTGCAACCGCATGCTAATCTCAAAACAGATCAAGTCATCATATCCACTCATGAAGACGCTTACACATCATCAAAGACAGGAAACCTTTAATAAAACATCTTCACATAATTGGTTGCATTTTGTTACATAACAAGAGATGGGGAAAATCTGGATAGAGAATGACAGAAAAAGGGGATCCATGTATCATGGTGGATATTCTAATCATCAAAAGGGATATCGTGTTTTACAAACAGAGAATCACGCTTAATAGTTGAGTACCATTCAACAAGTTTGATGAAATCAGAGTCAAAAGATGTCTGATCACATCAGTTCAGGACCTCAGGCACCTCATCGACAAGAATGTCTGTTAAAATGGTCCTCTTCAGGCCTCGTTCCTCAAGGAGAAAAGGCGTCAGATTATGACAACTCTGACCCGTGCCCCAAGGAAAAATGTTTGTTCCTTTAGGCAAGAAGACAGATTCGCACAACAAGGGTTGGAATTTTCTCTTTCAGTCCTTTACTTGAAGAATATTACCACTCCAACACAAGACGGTCAAGCTGAGCAAACAACAAATGATCAAGCACTGAATGCATCGTTCAAGAAGCGGAATTTATCAATCCTTTTTGTACACGGTACAAGAAATTGTGTGAGATCATCCTCACGCAAACATTGAATAATACCGATATGCATTCCATTCAAAATCTCACAAAGTCATGAATTAAGGTGGCCAGAGATCATCCATTAGAACAAGTTCGTGGAAACCAACCAATGGCCCAGTTCAAACAAGACGACAGCTTGCCACAGATCCTAAATGTGTATAGTTCACAGCTCACGGTAGTATTGTTGAACAAAGAACATTTAAGGAGGCAATGGCTGATTCTGATGGATCGGAAGCAATGCAGAATGAACTTTTCATCAGTTGTCGATAGACTAAAAGTCTAGGAACTAGTCGCAAACATTTGGGCAAGGATGATTATAAAGCTAAATGTTTATGGAAGAACAATAAGATGAGATCAGACTGTAAATTCGCCAACAAAGCACGACTTGTTTGCTAAAGGTTATGCCAGAGAAGAGGGTATTTGATTTTGAAGAATCATTTTCTCCAGTGCTCGCTTGGAAGCAGTTTGGATTTTGTTGCCCACATGCAGCACACAAGGTCCTTTACCAATCTATCAGATGGACTGAAAAACGGCATTTCTTAATGGTCCACTGAAGGAAGAGGTTTACGTTGCTCAGCCGGAAGGGTTCGTTGATCCAGATCATCCAGAAAAAGTCTACCTTCTAAGGAAAGCTTTGTATGGATTAAAACAAGCTCCAAGAGCCTGGTACGATGAACTATCAAACTTCCTGATGTCCAAAGGCTTTACTAAAGGTACAATTGACCCAACTTTATTCAAGGAAAAATAACGGGGAGGATATTCTACTTGTGCAGATTTTAACGTTGATGACATATATTTGGTCGACAAATCCTAAATATTCAAACGATTTAAAAGTTAATGCACAGTAGATTTTGAAATGTCCTTAATGGGGGATGAAATTCTTTTTAGGACTTCAGATCCACCAGTCCCCAAAAGGAATTTATTCAATCAGGGCCAAGTACTGCCTTTAGAAATTCTGAAAAAGCATAATATGGACAGAGTTGTCAACTCCATTGTACACCATTTGGCTACAAAACACCAAACTAGATTAGATTGAGTAGAGAACCCGTAGACCAATCTGATATCAATAGTAAAATCCGTTCACTCAAGTACTTGACACTAGTAGACCAGCACTTAGTGCAAGCATATCTAATTGTTGCACAGTTATCAGCACACCAACTCAAAAGCAGCCTCAAGGAGTTAAAAGAATCTTAAATACCTAAAGGGAACCATTATCATTGGACACTGAATCTAAAGGATTCTTCCTTGAACCTAATAGCATTATCCAAGACGCTGATACATGCCGGATGCCTTGAAACTCGGAAAAGCACTTCTCTGAGAGGATACATTCCTTGGTGATAAGCTTTTGTAAGCTGAGGATGTCCAAAGAAACAAAACTGCAACTGCAATGTCTTCAGCTCAGAGGCAGAGTACGTGCGTTATTACAGTATTAATGCTCAAGTAATGTGGATGAGACACTAGCTTCAGATTATGCTTCAACTACAACAAAATAACTGTTGTACTTGTGACTCACAGTCAGCATAGCAATATCATTGCAACCCCGTAATAACATCACGGAACAAAGCACATCAGACTCGGTATCATTTCAAAAAAGGAAACAAGGTTGAAAAATGTAAAATTGAATTATACTTTTCAGAGACAGAATACCAATTAGCTGACATGTTTACGTAAGCCCTTCCTGAGTCGTTTAAGTATCATTGTCAGAGGTTGGTATAGATGTTTTTTACTCCAGCGGAATTGGAGTTCTACAATGAGACTTTGCTTTATATCAACATCAAACATCACCATGTACATATTTTTGAGAAAACAAAATACAAAAATATAAAACCTTCAAAAAGAAAATACAAATCTGAAAAAAAGAAATTTCCAAAAAGAATCTCCTCGAAATGTCTCTGGAATCGATAACATTTATGTACTTAGAAATGTCGATTAACATTGACACGGGTGTGTAAATGAAGTTCGAGCAAAAGTTGCAAATAGTTTTCAAAACATGTCATTTCTAATTTTCTAAATGGCTTATGTGCATATGTCAGTACATAACCCAGACTTTAAATAAAGGAAGGTTTATAACTTATCCTCCCAATGAGAAAATTAACGTTTCTCGGTCTTGAGTTGTTCTTACAAGACATTCAATATTTTTTAGCGTCAAGAAAAAAGAATAGTGTAACGTTTCAGTGCGCTTACCTCAACGTAAAAAGAGAAGTCCTCTAACACCTGTTTTTCAAAAAAGTTGAACACAATTTTTTTCAAGAAATTTCTCTGAAGACAATTCAAAATCTTTCAAAAATTATGTGTTCAACACTCCCATCCCGCACAATGTTTTCCAAAAGACAAACAATTTCTCATTGGTGCCTATTTTTTAGGGGAGTTTTTTGAAAAACAAATTTTTATAATGTTTTTAGATACATCAACAACGACAACTCTATGTATTCAAAACATATCAAAATATATCCAAAACCATTTATGCTGATAATATTTTCTTCTCCCATACGGAATTTTCAAGACACTATTGTAATCAAAGGTATTTTCAAAAACTAAGTAGTTTATTATTTAAAATAATGTGAGAAAAATGTAATAAAAATATTGATCTAATCGAGCTCAATGTGCTAAACAGTAAGAAAAGGGTTTTATGGTTCGTTCTTATACCCAACAACATCTTAACTTTCATGACAAATCTGAAAGTCAAAAATGGTTAGGTTAGGAATCAATCCTATAATCCAACCAGAACCGAGTATCCATACCCAAGGAATCCAAAGTTAGAAATAGCAGTCCTTAGGTATGATTGGAGATGAATGTATATGGGAATAATGCCGACTAAGATTGAGCTAACACTGGAACAATCACAACAAGGTGTTAGTAATGACGTCTTGGTAAGCATTAAAGGCGTTGAAGAATGAAAAAGAAATGTATGGATAAAGGGTCTAAAGAAAGAAGCCCTCCACACAACTTAAGGCAGAAACCGGGTCGATACATATGCTGTCAGAATCACAAGTTGATTGCTGACATTGAAAACGACATCATGGACCCAGTGATGCAATGCACAACCCTTCCCAGCCATTCGGGTTTCTCTCAACAGAAACTTGTCTCATTTGTCACGGAGATACACAAGTTATCTATTGACATCTCACTCCGAGATTGTTGATATTGAATAGGTGGCAATATGCTCCAGCCTCCGAGTACTAAAACCAAAATGCACTAATCGAGTCTAGAGCCAAGAGATCAATCAAAATCTCGTTAGGACACATTCCATTTCAAACACTTGTTGAACATCATCAGGTTCACAAGATGTTATCAAGAGTCCTACGCAATATCATTGTGATATTTGCCAGAACATTCAGAGTGATACTCTTTAGTATTCACAATGACGAATGGAAATCCTTCCAGTGTCATCATCAAACAGCACTACGGTAGGTGACTTGCGAGATTCTATATGAATCAAACTTGTGACAACTGGATATCGATTTGGTCCAGTAAATGAATTGACGGTTGATGAATTTTGATAAAAACATGACACTCTCGATGTGTTACAAAAACACTTTAACGAGTGACACGTCGATTGATTTTCAAATCAATTTTCTCGTTTATCACTAACGTAAACCTGCAGGTCAAACGGTGGTGACGGCAACCTCAATCCTATTCAAATGCTCAATCTACAAAGACAAACTATCTAGAAAGCTTAAGATTTAAAGACAAAGACTTCCGCTAACTCTGATTTAAAGCTTTCAAGATAATGCAAAAGTATGAGCATGTTGGTCAAAGACATAAGATCGCAAGATGACAAAGACGATAAAGACAATGACAAAGGCTCAAAGTCAAGATCGCAACAGCATAAGGAACAATTTACAACAAAGAACTAAGAGAAAGACCTGACCACCCGAGCTAACGATAACCGACAAAGCCATCTCATTATCTCATGAGAGGAGTGCATCAATGAACTCACTTCGGGGGAGATTGTTTAGCCTCAAAAATATTAAGAGTACGAACATGATTCGATCCATTATGTATATAAGTCTCGGTCAATTAATTAATAAAGTTGTAAATAGAATATTATCGGGAATCGGGCTCGATAGTTAATCTAATATTGTATATGTTTCGGGTTTAATCCCAAGCAAAACCCGAGCCCGAGTCCTAGTTAAATATCCCTCGCGTCACATTAAATGTGTAGGGGTATATATATAGATATTTTCTCATATGAAAATATCTAATCTCACAAATATCTAATTTCTAAATAATTTATCTCTTTTTCTCTCATCTCTCTCTCTCTTCTTTCTCTCTCTACACCATCACCTCTCTTTCTTATTTTCTTGATTCGATCGGTGTAGTTCGGCATATGAAGTGTTAAGCGGGTTCCTACACATCATTATAATCATCCAATAATGGTGGGGATGAGTAATCAAGAGCATGTTCATCGGTGAACATCTCAGAAATGGTATCAACAAGATTGTCATCAAAAGAATCAACCGAATCTTCGAGAATAGAATCCATTTCCTTTATAGGATTATGGTTAAGCAAATACTCTATTTCTCGAAGATCGGATTCAGCATCAAAGGGAAGGTAATCAATTCCTGGTGGAAATGTAAAATGAGCGAGTTCATCGGCGAACTCCTCAAGAGAATAGTCGCTAGGCTCAAAAATCAGGAGACTAGGTGAAGAAGAAGTGGTACTGCCACTTAAAGAATTATGAAAAGGAGGGAGATGAGATAAAGGATTACTATTTCCTGGTAGAAATGAATCACTTACGAGATAAGCTTCGAATTCTTCCCAAATTAAATCACTTTCTTCGATGGAAGTAAGTGTGGGGGAAGAAGAAGAAGACTTGGTCACGGGTTCCAAAATCCGGAGTAGGATTTTCCACTCACAAGGATAATCATGATATGTGAGGGAGTAATCTTAGGAATTTAATCAAGATTTAGCAAGTTCACAATAATGTTCTCCTCCAGATTAAAGATATCATCATTACTTTCCAGATGAAGCTAAGTCGGATAATGAAAGGAGAGAAGAAGTGGGATTGCCACATGAATGATTTATTTTGCAAATACTCTTTAAGACTTTCCCCAGTGAAACATAATAGACAACAATCAGAGGTGATTCGATTCTTGATGAGATGGTTTGAAAAGTTGAAGTGTCATGTCTCGTATTCAAGATTAATCTTTCGTCACCGTCATGGAGAATCATTTCTTCTCCATGAACGTCAATCAAAGCACGAGCGGTCCGTAAGAAAGGTCTTCCCAAGATGAGGGGGGCTCGAGGATCGCTTTCGTAATCAATGATGACGAAATCGGCAGGGAATGTGAATCTTCCAACCGGAACAAAGACATCTCTTGCAATTCCAACCGGAGTACAAATCTCCCGGTTAGCAAGTTCAAGGGTCATTCGGGTAGAAATAAGCTTGGGTAAACCTAACTTTTTCCAAACCGAGAGTGGCATCAAGTTGATGCTAGCACCTAGATCGGCTAGGGCTTTGCACTTGAGCTCACTAAAACCACACGGAATAAGAAATTTTCCAGGGTCTCCTAGTTTCTCGGGTAACTTCTTAAGGATAACCGCTGAGCAATTTTCATTGAGGGGTGTATTTGCTAGCTCTAAAAGTTTTTCCTTATTGGAAAGGAGACTTTTAAGCATCTTTTGGTATTTCGGGATTAGAATCAAAGCATCGGCAAGAGAGATATTGACATGAAGTTGTTTGAACATTTGCCAAAACTTATGAATTTGAACTTCATCTTTGTCTTGCTTTTTCTCTTGGTTCATTCTTGAAGGATAAGGGATATGAGGGTGACGAGGATCCCTTTGGTGCACCACAAAATTTCTTTGTGAAGGAGGTTTAGCTTTTTAGACAAGAGGAGGTGGGACCTTAATGGTATACTCAGCGAGTTCCGGGTCCGTTAAAGTCTCCTCTACACGTTCATCCTCCTACGAATCAATGAATGAAGGAGGCATAGAACGGATGGTCCATCAAGAACAAGACCACTTCGAGTGGTGATGGCTTACAATTCACCTTTCGGGTTAGCAACGGTGTTGCTAGGTAGAGATCCCGAACCCGAAGTAGAAGCGGTGTTCATTTGGAAAAAGCTAGCCATCATGTTCTTAAGCTCATTTGTTTGGTTTGACATTGAAGCTTGAATTGAAGATTGCATTTCATTTCTTAACTCATTTTTCACATTGTTAATTTGAGTTTGCATGGATTTTATATTAACCTCATTCATTTTCTTAATTTTCTCCAAGTCACTCGAAGTAGCAACTTGAGGTGTTTGAATCAGAACTTGATAAGACGTGTTTCCTTGATAATTTCCTCTATCTTGATTGTAGCCTTGATTGTACCGGGTTTGATTATTTTGCACATTTGGTTGAGCAAAACCCGGTGGTCGAATCTGGTTAGCTACACTCTGAGGACGATAACCGGTATTTCCTTGATTATAGTTCAATGCGGCTGCTGACACATATCCTTGAATATTGTCATGATAGCCCAAAAAAGTGTTGCCATCGGTGGCAGGACACTCTCGGTAAGAATGAGCACCGCCACAAGTAACACAAGATTCCTCAACAGCTTTTATGGAAGCTGGAGTTGGGGTTACTTGATGTTGTTTAAACATTGCGGTCATCGCACTAGTAACGGCACTAGCTACGACACTTGCTATCTCGGAAGAATCGACATTACTTTCTTTCACTTGAGAAACAATCGGTTTGTTTCTTGAATTACGAACTTTCGATTTGTTTTCAATAATTCTCAACACATCTTGAGTACTTCGTTCTAAAAGATTGCCACCGGCGGCAGAATTCAAAGAATCTTGATCGGATGGGTTTAAACCATTGTAGAAGGTATCGAGTTGATGCAATTCGTTGAAACCGTGATGAGGGCATGCTGGAAGGAGATCCTTGAAACGGTCCCATGCCTCATAAAATGTTTCCTCAAAACGTTGTTCAAAATTTGAAATTTCATTCCGAAGATTTGTTGTTTTAGAGGGAGGAAAGAAATGGCTAATAAACTTGGACATAAGATCGTCCCAAGTGAGAATAGAACGAGGAGGTTCTTTGTCGAGCCAAATCCGGGCTGGACCATCGATAGAAAACGGAAAAAGCATAAGCTTAATCGATGTCTCGGGCACATCTTTGTACTTCAACGTAGAAGTAATCTTGTTAAAATATCAGATATGAGCATGGGGATCTTCTTTTTCAAAACCGAAGAATTGTTTTGAAGTTACAAGATTGATTAAACTATGCTGGTGGTTCAACGATTGTCTCCGCATAACCCTCGGTGGGTGCACGGGGTCGTTCCGCCATAGTACGTTGATCGGCCATCGTAACTACGGGAATTTCTTCAAGAGCGAACGGTTCGACTCTTTGATTTGAACGCCTACGATTATGACGTCTCGGATTCGTAGAAGTAGAAGGAGGATTCGTAGAAGGTTCACCAACGAATTTAGAAGAAGAGCGGGTTTGCATACACTAAAAACAAAATAAAAGAAAATTATTTTTGGTAACCGGAAGTTAAAAGTCCACGGTAGCTCTTTAAATTACGCACAAGAAAGCGGAAGGAATTAGCACTCCGAAGCGATTTAAAAGCGTTCTTCCTTTTTGGGAGATGTTCCTTGGATCAAGCCCGCCTTATACCCTCCTTATAATTTGTAATTCAAAGGTGAGCCGATTATAACGATTAACAACACGATTTGTTTTGTTGGTTTTTTTTAATTTTTTTGGTACTTTCAATACTTTAGGAAAAATATTGTTGGTATTTTTAATTTTTTATAAGACGAAGAAAATATTCACAAACGGAAAATGATAACTTCACGAGGAAGGGTCTTCAAAAACTAATCTTCAAACGTAGACACGAAAATCGCACACACCTCCCCGGCAGCGGCGCCAAAAATTGATTACGATTCTTTACTATAAATATATAATATATAATAAATATATATAATATAAATATAATAAGTAAGGAAAAATATCAATAATAAGATTCCAAGAGGCTTCTGAAAAGTATTTATGCTTTTATCCAAAGCAAAACCCTAAAAACCTACCCGGGTCGTTTCCCGACGAGGCGTGAATTAAAAATCGGTTACGTTCGTGATCGCGTTATTTGAATGGTTCAAGATTTGATTTGGGATTTCTATTTCTAATAATAATAAGCAAAGAAAAGTAAGAAAAACCTAAAAACGAAAGCAATTAATGCCTAAAACCTAAAAAAAGGATAACGGGACCAAATCCCGTTCTTTAAAAATTGAAATTCTAAAAATTTAACCCTACGAGTGCAAAATTAATTTTCCTAAGTGCTAAATGATAAAAGAAAATTTTGAAAAAAAGAATTATATTTTTTTGACTTTTTAATAATTTTTTATGAATTAAAAACGATTTTAATCTAAATTAAATATTAAAAGTACTAAACGAATTTGGAAAATTCTGAAAAAATGCACAAAAGTCCTAAATGCTATGAAGAAGCTAAGAAAAATAAGTTGGGTCACCCAACTTATCTAAATAAGCTGGAAATAAGCCGAAAAGGGCTTATAGGCTTATTGGGCTAAAAAGGGTATAAGAATAAAATGGGGAGAGGTAAGACCAGATGGCCCTATCTGGTGCTGTGGTTAGTGTGTGTGTTGTGTGGGACGAGTATGTGCTAAAGGGGAGGTCACAGGGTCGAACCATGTGGCTTCCCTTTTTGGAAATTATTTTTTTAAAATTTTTTTCTTTTTGAGACTTGTAAAATAAGACAAAATAAACAATTTAAAAAAAAATGACTTTTTGTGAAACTCAAAAATAAGCAAAATATAAGCTAGCTTAAATGACAGAATGTCTTTTTAACACTTAATGACTAGAAGGCTTAACTGTTTTGCTTTTTAAGCACAAATAAGCAAAGGAGAAACAAAAATAAGCTAAAACAGATAAATAACTACACATAATAAGCACTATGAAACAAAATTTAAGCAAATCTAACAGCCATGAACACAAATAAGCAAATAAGCACTATGGGGCAAAAACAGTCAATCAACAGCCTAAGGGGGCACTTTTGGGCTTATTTTTAAGCACCTAAAAAGATCCTTATGGCTTAGTGGGGTATATGAACTTGAAGCTTATCCTAAGGGCTACAATTATCATCAATAAAAAAGAAGTTTGAAAATCAAATGAGCCAAGAAAATCACTTGTGAAAATGGCTGTTCAGGCAGAGTGGCTACTTTTTGGTTTTTTTGGTTTTCTTAAAAAGAGAAAGTGGCTTTTTACAGGCCTGTTTTAAGCTAGAAAAATAAGACTAAAATTTAAACTAAGTTAAGATAGATGAAAATTGACAATCAATGAGCTTATGCTCAAAAAGGCAGACTTTAAAAACAATTTTAACTAATCTAAAAGTGAATTTGAAAAATGGCTTTTTAACACTGAAAATTACTTGACAGATTTTAACTTGAACTCAAATTGGTAAATGCAAGATTAGACTAACTTGTTACTACTGCATTCTAATACTAATAACAACACAAAACACTACTTAAAAGCTGGTTAAAAAGTCTTTAGTCAAATAAGCACTTGAACTTTGTTTTGACACCACAGGTTTAAAAGACAAGTTCAAAATACTTTGAAATTGAGTTCTAATCTTTAAAAACTTTTTAAAAACTGACAAAAATAACTTAAATAAGCTTGTTAAAGATGGCTAAGTGACCAAAACAGTTTTTAAGCCAAATTGACCCACTTTGACACCTTATGCCAAACACCCCTTTAAGTTTTCTAAATCAAATTTCAACTGAGTTTTCAAAGATTTAAGCAAAGATGATTAAAGACAGATAGCAAACAACTAATTCCAAGCAATATTAAGCACTATTAAAGCAGAAATAAGCACTTAGGACAAGCAAACAAAGATAAGCAGTTAAAAGCTAAAAATTAACAGTTTTAAAGAAAAACTCAAACAAAGGACATATAAGCAACAAATAAAGACAAATAAGCATAAAAGACCATAGATGAGCAATAAAAAGCAAGAAGTAAGCAATAATAAGCAGATGAACAGTAAATAAGCAAAAATTTGAAAAATAAGAAAATGGAAACTCACAAATGTCCAAGCTTTTGTCAAGAGAATAAGCCCTCAAAACAGCTTATACCACAACCTATAGCTTCCCAAGAAGCACTAACCCAAGGCCATCCATGATTTACCTTGCTCCATGAGTGAATGATTCATTTTTATGATTTTTTTGGTATTTTTATGATTTTTTAGAACAGAAATGCAAGTAAGCTTTAAATACACTTTAAATGAACCCAAAAGCTTATATAAGAGATTAACAACTGAATTTAAAAGACTATTAAGGTAAATGATAATATTTAAAGAAAACTTAAAATTTCATTAACTTAAATAAAATTACAATGCTTGAAAGTAAATGACAGTAAATTAAATTGCAATATTAAAATTGGACAAAATTTTGTTAATACAATATTTGATCATTTCTGTAAATATTAAATTAAATTGCACCTTCTCCATGTGTGGAGAAGGTTGGTTGTTCATTTGTGTAAAACTCTTCACATAGTGCAATCCAAACACCCTTTTATTTCTCTCTACTTTCTTTCTTTCTTCTTTCTCTTTTCTATCTATATTCGATCTATATTTATTGTATGGTTATGGAAGTGAAGTGATTTTGGGTTCCTACAGATTTTCTACCAAGTACATCTTTAAGCTACCCTAACCATGCTATGTGAATCAAGCCAAGAATCCCTTGTCTTAAGCCCCCCATAACCGGCCAAGAGCCCCTATGACACCATTTTAACTTCTTTCCCAACTTAAACACACACTCTCTAGTTCCACATTGATGCTTTTCAACCTAGCCTTTTTAGCCTTACAGAAGGATGTGTCTAGATACATTAGTCATTCACCATACTTGTTTGTGTATAAAAACCTTGTTTTAAAAAGAAAAGTGACAAAGTTCTTGATATTGTGTTCTTTATATTTGATTTATCACTTTAGATAGATTTGTTGTTAAAACTTTTATTACTACACTTATATATAATGTTTTGAGTTTGTCTTATTTAAAGATTTAAGAGGCAATTCCATATATACCCAACTTAAACATCATAATTTCATATTTCTCCAATACATGCTTAAAATTCATTGTACACGTGCATTAAAAACTTGTGTTTTGGATAAATATGGAATGTTGATATTTAGATTAGGTAAATATGGAATTATCCCAAGATTTAAACCCATGGTGGTGTCATGTATTTTAAATAA
>BQNB010091176.1:0-16597 GCA_026074375.1 Tanacetum coccineum
AACCTAGGTGCTAATTTGCCCTTCTTCCCAAAGCGTACCACACCTTTCCAAGGTGACACTTTGAGCAAGACGTACTCACATACACTGAACTCTAAGGGTTTCCTCCTCTTATCGGCATAACTTTTCTAACGATCATACGCAGCCTTAAGTGTTTCCTTAATCTGCGAGATCTTCTCAGTAGTTTCTTGCACTAACTCATGTCCTATCACCTGACCCTCTCCAACCTCTACACACATAATCGGGGAACGACACTTTCTACCATACAAAGCTTTAAATGGTGCACACCGCACACTAGAATGATAACTATTGTTATACAAAAACTCAACTAATGGTAGATGAACATCCCAGCTTCACCCAAAGTCAAGGACGTATGCTCTAAGCATGTCTTCCAAGGTCTGGATAGTATGCTCACTATGACCATCAGTCTGAGGGTGGTAATTCATACTCATGTCTAACTGGGTTCCTAATGCCTCCTGCATTAACTGCTAAAACCTTGATGTGAAACTACTATCATGATCATATATGATTGAGATCGACACAACATGCCTAGCAACAATCTCATTTAGATATAGCCTAGCTAACCTATCCATCTTATAATCCTCACGCATAGGTAGAAAATAAGCAGACTTAGTCAATCGGTCCATAATGACCGACAATGTCCAAGACACTTACTAACATAATTCAGCAATATCCTTTTTCATTCCAGGCCACTCAATACCTATACTCCTCAAGAACATAATACATTCTTATTAGCTCCTGAGTGTATAGACTACTCCCTTATAGCTTATCCATTACAGGGTTCTCCAACACTCACCCTTTAAAGGTACCCATATTCGATCCAGGTAGTACAAAGTTCCATCACTTCTTTGTTCTATCATCTCATCTAAACCTTTCTGCAATACTACAAATTCATCCACAGCCTCCTTCTGAGCCGCTAGTATCCTATCTTATGTATACTCTACTAAGGATCATATTCATAGCTCTATACTCTCTAAGAGCTTTACCTCTTGTCCTATCCTACATAGGCATCAACCACCACATTTTTGCCTTACCAGGGTTGGGTAGCGAATTTCACATCTAAATCAACTAACACAACTCTAATCCTATGACGTTGTCGATATTCAACTCTTTATGCTAAAATATGCAGAAGACACTTAATGTGCCTTAATAGATGACACTCTTGTCCCATAATAATAATGTTCTCCAAATCTTTAGTGCAAACACAACCGCACCCAACTAATAAATCAAGGGTAGTATTATTCTTCTCATGAACTTTTAACTGCCTAGACGCATAAGCTATCACTTTACCTCTTTGCATTAACACACAACCTAGTCCTATCCCGGACGCATCACAATATACCACAAAGTCTTCCAGTCCATCGGGGATAGCTAGAATAGACGCATTACATAACTTATCCTTCAAGGTTTGAAATGGCAATTCCTGTTCCTCACCCCACTCGAAAGTCTTACTCTTTTGAGTAAAGATAATAAGAGGCTTAGTTATCTTAGAAAAGTTCTCAATGAACCTACAGTAATACCCCAGCCAATCCCTAAAGAAAAACGAATCTCAGTCCGGAGTTTAGGGGCTTTCCCAATTCATTAAACAGCTTCAATGTCTTACTAGGGTTCACATAAATTCCATTACCATTATTATCAATTGCCCAATAAACATGCACTAAAATCTCTTAGCCAGAATTCACGACTTATAAAACTTAGCATAACAATTTCTCCTTTTTTGAGCAATTTTCAAGACTACCTTAAATTTCCACATGCTCCTCTTGATCGTAGAGTAGATTAAGATATCATCTATCAACACTATCAACAAACTTATCAAGATACTGCCTACAAACTCTAATTCATCAAATCCAAAATATTGATGTGCATTAGTCAACCAAATGGCGCATTACAGTGAACTCGAAATGTCTATACAAACGGTTCTAAACGCATAGACAGTCTTTGTATGTCAACCTCATGCACATCCTCAGCTATGGTATCCATACCTAGAGATCCTATCTTCAAAAAAACTTGGAGACCCTGCAGTTTGATCAAATAGATCATTAATTCTAGGAAGTGGATAACGATTCTTAACAGTCAACTTGTTCAATTCTCTATGATCAATGCACATCCTAAAAGAACCATCCTTTTTTTTAACATGGCGCTCCCTAAGGAGACGAACTTGGTCGAATGAAACCTTTGTCTTGGAGTTCCTTGAGTTCTCTAGACAAATCCTCCATTTCAGAAGGTGCCAAACGATAGGCAGACTTTGCTACCGGCGTTTCTCCAGGGATTAACTCAATCTGAAACTCAATTTCCCGAATAGGCAGTAATCCAGATAGATCATCCGAGAATACCTCAGGAAAATCTCTAACCACAACAATCTCTTCTGGTTTCTTATCACATGCCTTAGCACTTATCAACAATCTCGCTTTCTGTAACATTTTGTATTTTCATGTCATTTTACGACGTCAATTATTTCATTATATTTTTTTTAGTTTTCATCTCGTACGCGTTTACTTTTAATAAAGTTAAATCGCGTAAGCTAAAAATCAATAATTAACGTAAACAGACATCAAACGATTAAACGTTTGCATCAAGCAAGTATTAAATAATTATTTTGAGAATAATTATGGTCCTTGTTCATTTTATTTTTATCGGATACGTAAAGTGTATACGTTTCGCGATAAATTGCGTTTAGGCACTCCCGGAACCACCAAAACTTTTCTACGCTTCAACAAATACCCACATTTATACCCAATACATAAAAATTACTAAACATCATCACCTACATCTTCTTATTGCCGAAATTCTTGCAATGATACAAAGATATATCAAGAAAATCCACTTTGGTCAAATGTACATCCATACCTCATTTAAACCACACCATGCCTTCTCATTAATACTAGCCATGCCTTGTCTCTTTGACTTAGACCATGACCAAGACCATCCTTTAGACCTTACCTTGTCTCCTTGACTAGACTTGCACCATATATACATGTATCTTCTAGTAAGAAAAGTAATACAAGCAAAATACTTAACCAAAATCACAAAATCTCTTCCCTTTTTCTCTCTTTGAAGCCACGGCTCAAACACCCTCAATTAATAAATCCATAGCAATTTTTCTACAACCCATACACTCCTATACACATACATCCTAAGATATTCTAAGGTATTTCCAAGTATTGGCTAAGCATTTTTCAAGTATTAATCAAGAAAAGTGAAACTAGGGTTTTAAAATGGAAAGCTAGGGTTTTATATCTAAACAAGGGTTTAGCACTTATCTTCATCATCCTACACATCCTCATTAAGGTTATTCTTAAGCCCTTAACTTTTCATTTATAAATGATTATATGCATATGTGGATATTTAATATTTGAAAATCACCATTAGGAACAGTGTTTAACTTGTAAACTTGGAATTTTCTTGTAAATATAGTTTTATGACTTAACACGATGTTTTAAATGGGTAGTAATAATGAGTTATAAATGGATACTCTATGTATTTTGCCAATCTTAATTTAGCATAAAATCCTAAATGGTAACACATACAACTAGGTCAATATGGACTTATGAATGTTAGTTAAACATTCTTTCCCAAAGTGTCTTAAAAATATACTTATTTTTATATTTCTTATAAAGATAAGACATATCACGACGATTCCGAAAAAGTAATAAATCGAAAAACCGATTAAATAACGAAAAAGTTATGCTAAAAAACAAAGTTTATAAACCTATTAAAACGGAGTCGTAAAAAGAATTTTTATAAAAACACTATTATTAAAAATATTAATAAACAGCAAGTGTTGAATTTTTAACAAATAATACATATTTTTGGATTACCAAAATGAAAGGAATCCGTAACTTTTTAATTAATAAACGAACGATGTATGAATTTCGCAAGTTTACACAATTCAATACTTTTATAAAACTATTTTTTATGAAAAGTTAATATACATTTAGGACAGAAAGTTATATTTTTTGTAAACCTCATAAAGATTATATAACTCAAAAACAGAGAAACGTCCTCGAAAGAATCGTAAAACGGAGCTATAACGAAATAAATAACGACAATTTTAAACCCCGGGATTTACGACGACTAATAGCAATATAAATAAAAGTCACGTCTGATTGTGAACATAAAAGTTACTGTCACCAGAGGTGTCAAAATATCAAAAATGTTCAAATTATATAACATCCGTCCTAATAAACGGAAAAGATGGGCATAAGAAACGACAAAATCGGCTTAAAAAAACGCAAAAGTTACGCTAGTTTTACAAAAACGATAATATTTAAAACGTTTGACTTATTAAACAAATTTTACCAAAACCATTAGTTGGTGATTGAACTATATAGAATTATATGTGGTTATCAAGTACTATAATTACTATAGAGAGTTTTTCCATAAAGGCCTCTTCGGATGATCGTAACGAACGGTTGGTGGATTTTACGATTTAAAGTGTCCTAACTCCTCGAACGTCATGTCATGACCTCTTAGATTATGATAGCCAACGATAGTACGATGTAACAACTAAAAGAATATATCTCAAGAACAACGTACTATATACGACAGTATATTGATGTAGTGTTGCCTTCGGATTCCTTCGTGACGCATTTTTCTATTGTGAATACTTGTTGATTTCCATTCACTCGAGGTGAGTTCATAGTCTCGCATTTCAATCTTTTTAATGTTTTATAAACCCGCGAGGGGAATACATGCTCTTTTACAAACTCATATATTTTACTACAGTACAATTACCTTTCAATACTTTGTGAGTTCATAGCCCCCTTTTTACCACTTAATTGTTTTACAAACTCTACGGGGTGAATTACATTGCTTGTTTTACTTTGGACACAAGTGTTTTCAAAATTGTATGCTATCCAGATTATTGCATGAATGCTATTGCCTAAGAGCCACGATTACTGGTGCAAATCCATTATAATTACGATTACTGGTGCAAATACGATTACTGGTGCAAATCCATTATAATTACTACGCTTACTGGGTGCAAAAACTATTAATGTGCAAATCATTATAAATACGATTAAAAAAACTGGTTCAAAATACGATTACTGGTAGCAAATCCATAATAATTACGATTACTAGTGCAATAACGATTACTGGAGCCAAAACCGTTATAATTACGAACTTGGGTGCAATTCCCTTATAATTACGAATACAGCTTCGATGTCATGAGCTTAGCGCAATAATACCTGTTTTGGACTTCGGAATACGTACTTAGTCCACCATTACTTAAATCTTGTGGTCCACTAAACTGTTTGATTACATTAACATTTCTTGATTTATTAAATCACTACTTTGATTTCGGAACTGATACTTTGAAATATCGTAACGCTGCTTTTCTTACTGAAATATTACTTAAATTATTTCAACACTGCTTTTACTTAAACCTATGAATTCACCAACATTATTGTTGACGTTTTAGCATGTATTTTCTTAGGTTATCATTTTGCTAGTGGAGCATTGGGAGCATTGGTGTAGCGCGGATATATTTTTGAAGGCTTAATAACTTGAGTACCATTTGACAAACGTTTTGACAATGTTTTCTGATAAATTATAAATGGAACCTGTTGCAACTCTGATCTTTTGTTAAATAGAATGTGACCCTTTATTTAAAACGTCCATTTTAAGGTCGTTTTTTGTAACTTGTGCGTATGGACTATGAAGTAGCACCCCATAGTGGTATTCCGCTGCGTTGTTGAAATTTTGGTGGTGTTACAGATTGGTATCAGAGCTCAGGTCATAGAGAACGAGGTCGTTTTCAAAACCTAGACTATGACTATGTTTTTCAAAATTTAGAGTCTCTCCTTGTTTTATCCGATATCCGCGCGCGCATGCTCCTTGATCCCTTTTAAGCTCTCTTCTGCATCTTTACTACTATTACGTGTATAAGTAGTATATAACTCTTGGTTATGATTTGCTCTCTTACGTCTATCTTATGACATTTTACTATTTACCTTATATTGGTTCGTTATATAAATATTGATCACTCTGATTTTCGCGTACTTTCTGATTTCTCATTTACTCCTTTGAGCGTCAATTCTGGTATTATATAAGGATACCTATACATATGGGCTAATTTCTTCTTGATCTCTTACGATTAACTTCGATCATTTACGCGACTTTACTTTATTCCCTTTTGATGATATCGAAAATTTGGCATATTTTGTAAATTCCACTAGTTACTTTACCATTCGACTCCGAGTTGGAACACTCTTCTTATGATTTTGAATCGCATATGTTGTTTCGTAATCCATCGTTTTGAAGTCTTCTGGTTGATGGGAGTACAAAAATTAACATGTCACCTCATACGTGTCACCTTGGAGCACCTACTTTTAGAACACGACTCTTTACGTCCATTTTGTTGATTGAGTAATTCTTTATGTTCATTTTCTTTGATTGCTTCTGCGTTTGTTCGGATATTCTTTATACTTGCTATGATCTATCGCTTTACAAACAATCTCGATGTCAACCCATAAACCATTTTGCTATCATTTTGTTGTCACCCTATGAGCTACTTCACGTTCACTTTATTGACTATTTCATTTCGTTATAAAACTATTTGATACATTTCATACATCACACTATTTTGACGAAAATGAGCATTGCATCGTTGGCCCTCAAATATACATAGCCTAATCACCTATGTATATTTGGTGCATAGACTGATTACCTATGCATTCAGGAAAGACCATGTCATGCTGAGAATAGTCACCTTAAAACCTACACCTCTTCATCAACACAATTCCGAAAGAAATATCCACATCTTTTCACTGAACTCGTACCTTCTTCAGGTATTGCAACCTAAGCCTTGAGGACAAGGCTCTTCTAACCAGAGGAGACTGTAACATTCTGTATCTTCAGGTCATTTATGATGCTATTTAATCCACTATTTATTTCTATTCTCGCACGCGTTTACTTTTAATTTTAATAGTTAAAGTTAAATCGCGTATGTTAAAAATCAACATTTAACGTAAACGGACACCAAACGTATTGAAGTTTTAGTCAAACAAGCAATATATTATTTTTACGAAAGTAATAATCAACTTTTTATATTTTATTTTTATTGGTTACATAAAACATTTACGTTTCGCGATAAATTACATTTAGATATATCCGGAACCACCAAAATTTATATACGCTTCAACAAACACCCATTTTTATAAAACTTTACCTACATTTAATATGTTAGCCAATTTACACATAAAATAAACTAACTAGAACATACACTTTGCAAAGTTATATTTTTATGTTTAAACTACAACTTCAAGTCTTCAATATTAGCTAGATATTTGTATAAGATAAAAATCACATGGTTCTCCCTTTTCCTTCTCATATCAACGGCAACAACAACAAAATAGGGGACAAGAAGTTTACAATTTTCAACTAGTATTTGTACATCACAACCCCATTAAACCTTATGTCTCACTTTTGACCAAGACTTCCCTAAAAGCCTCATCTTGTCCTAAGACTAATGCAAGTGATCTTTTTGACTAGTCTTATCACATATAAGGCATACATTTAGTAAAGAACACATACACTTCTCATTTCTTTGGTGAAAATCAAACATACCCTCCTTTTGTCACTCAAATCCACACGTCCCAACCTTAATCACACCAAACAAAACAATAAAATTTATTTACAACAACATACAAGTTGATCATACAATCATTACTCCTTATGGTATACCCATGGAGGTTTGGTTTTAAAGACTTGGTTAATGCTTTATAAGGGTTAAGCAAGGATTAAAGCAAGTTAAGGTTTCCTTAAGAAAACTAAGGTTTTCATCCTTGGTTTTCAAGCTAAGGTTTAAATCACAAGGGTGTGATTTGTTGATCATTCTTTACTTATTTACCTAAGGTTATCTAAAACCCTACTCATTTCATACTTATGATTTCATGTGTGTATATATAATGTTTATATGGCTCATCACCATTAGGAATACTTATTAACTTGTAAAATGAATTCTTACTTGATTATGTTTTGTTACACTTTGTCATATGTTATTTAGATATTGTTACATGTTGTAATGGAAAAATGAATATTGTTTAAGTGTTGATTAAATCATATAAAGTATATATAAGTTAATTGTTTAGAAAAGTTACTTATATAAGTTTATGAACAAGTAAAAGTGTAAAGGACTTGTGATCATGGACAAATCTTGGACAATAAGGACTAATGGACACTATTATATGTAAGACACATGATATATAAGGTTATAGAGGACTTGTGGTAATTTACTAAGTTGAAAAATACATAAAACAAGTTATATAAATAAGTATACATAAAGATATAAAAAGGGCTGTTTAAGTTCGACTTTTTAAGCATGGATTTTATTGTTTATAAAGATAGTACGTCTCATGACGATTCCAAAAAGGTAAAAAACTCGAAAAACCGATTTATAACGAAAGAGATACGACGATTACAAGTTTACGATAATTAATACTTTTATAAAAATAATTTTATAAAAAGTTACTGTTCATAAGGAATATTTATTTTTGGAAAACATCATAAATAAATATAACTTTTAATTACGAGAACGTGCTCGAAAAGACATCTACTAAAAAAAGGAGGCTAAACGAGGTGTAAGATACGATGTTTCAAAGTTATCGAACATTATTTATAAAAAGTTGAAAAACCGTAAATGCTTCAGCAGCTACTGAAGCTCATTTTCGAGGGCCTTCGGATCCGATTGAGTCGAAATGTAAAACTACAAAGTTGTTCGGAACGACATTTTACATAAACCTGCTGATTTTCATATTTTTCAGATGTATATTTTGTAAACTAGACACTATTTCCTGACTGAATAGTGTTGGGTTCGTTTTTAATAAAAAAAATTTGCGAAACATTTTGGAAACACTTAAATAATATTTATACTTGTTTTAAACTTTATAAATACTTATTTTTAAGGGCGATGATTTAACTAGTTCGCGATTATTAAGAGTTTCAATTCTTGGATTTTTATTTACTCAAATGTGATTTTTATCAGTATTGACACAAACACCAATTAGATGGTGATGTAGCTATATAGAATTATATATGGTCCTAATTATTCATAGTACTTAGTACTTATTCGGCCTATATCTAATTAGGTTGCTCTCAACTTGTACATGACGCATTTTCACTCTTTGATATATTTTGTTGATTTATTCACTCAAGGTGAGTTCATAGCCCCACATTTTTCTTTTAATGGTTTTCATAAACTGTTTTCGGGGTGAGAATACGTGCTCGTTTTACTACACAAACCTATTGATTTCTATACGTAAGTGTTACATGACTATTTTACTAAAGCTTGATTTGTTTACTACATGATTGGAGATCGTTGAATACCTATATTTGAAACTGTGAATTTTTGGACATGATTTTTTTACTACAGACAATAGTAGTTTTCACAATGTATGTATCCTGATTATTGACTGAATGCTATTGCCTAAGAGCCACGAACTCGGGTGCAAATCCCTTATAATTACGAATACTGGTGCAATTCCCTTATAATTACGAATACTGGTGCAAATCCCTTATAATTACGAATACTGGTGCAAATCCCTTATAATTACGAACTCGGGTGCAATTCCCTAAGAATTACGAATACGGCTTCGATGTCATGAGTTTAGTGCAATAATACTTGTCTTTTCATTTGACTTGGTGAATTGATTCACCCTGTCTTATTAATCATGTTTTTTGGAATTCGGTTACGTACTTAGGCTGCTGTTACTTAAACATTGTGGTCCACTTTTGAATACTTCTTGATTTACTAAATCACTACTTGGATTTCTGAATATATTCTTTTAATGCTTTGTAACGCTACTTTTCTTCTGAAATATTTCTTAAATTATTTCAATACTGCTTTTTACTTAAACCTATGAATTCACCAACATTATTGTTGACGTTTTTGCATGTATTTTATCAGGTTATTATATTGCTAGCTGAGCAATGAGAGCATTCGAGTTGCGCGGATATCAAAACTTTAAAAACTCAGTTTTTCTCTAAAATCGATAACCATTATCTTTGAATGAACAAATGAGTCATGTTTGAACTCTTGTAACTTTTGAAAAAGGAAATTATTGGGACCGGACTTTACTCTGATTTATTTAAATCGAATGTGACATTTTATTAAAACGTCTCTTTTAAGGTCGTTTTCTGTAACTTGTATTTTGTGCCTTGAAGTCCCACCTCAATGTTACTATTCCGCTGCCGTCCGATTTTGGAGGTGTGACAGATTGGTATCAGGGCCCTGGTTGTAGAGAACTAGGTCATTTTCAAATCCTAGACTATAACCGTTTTTCGAAAAATTTTAAGATCCTTTCATCGTTGTCCGATATCCGCGCGCATGCTCCCAAGTAACTTATATGCTCTATTTTGCATCTCTACTTCTATTACATGGGTAACGAGCATTTAATACTTGACTATGATTTCGCTCTCTTATGTCTATCTTATGACATCTTACTATTTACCTTATATAGGTCAGTTATATAAATATTGATCATTCTGATTTTCGTGTACTTCCTGATTTCTCATTTACTCCCTTAAGCGTCAATACTGGTATTATATAAGGATACCTATACTTATGGGTTAATTTGTTCTTGATCTCTTACGATTAACTTCAACCATTTACGCGACTTTACTTTATTCCCTTTTGATGATATCGAAAATTCGGCATATTTTGTAAATTCTACTAGTTACTTTACCATTCGACTCCGAGTTGGAACACTCTTCTTATGATCGCACATGTTGTTTTGTAATCCATCGTTTTGAAGTCTTCCAGTTGATGGGAGTACGACAATTAACTTGTCACCTCATACGTGTCACCTTGGAGCACCTACCTTTAGAACACGACTTTTTACGTTCATTTTCTTGATTAAATAATTCTTTACGTTCATTTTCTTTGACTGTTTATGCGTTCGTTCGGATATTCTTTATACTTGTTATGACCTATCGCTTTACAAACAATCTCGATGTCAACCCATAAATCATTTTGCTACCATTTTGTTGTCACCCTATGAGCTACTTCACGTTCACTTTATTGACTATTTCATTACGTTATAAAACTATTTGATACCATTTCGTACACCACACTATTTTGACGAAAATGAGCATTTCATCGTTGGCCCTCAAATATACATAGCCTAATCACCTATGTATATTTGGTGCATAGACTGATTACCTATGCATTCAGGAAGAACCATGTCATGCTGAGAGTAGTCACCTTAAAACCTACACCTCTTCATCAACACAAATCCAAGAGAAATTTTCGCATCTCTTCTCTGAACCCGTACATTCTTCAGGTGTTGCAACCTGAGCCTTGAGGACAAGGCTCTTCTAACCGGAGGAGACTGTAACATTTCGTATTTTCAGGTCATTTTATGACGTCATTATTTCACTATTTTTTTCTATTTATTTCTATTCTCGCACGCGTTTACTTTTAATTTTAATAGTTAAAGTTAAATCGTGTAAGTTAAAAATCAACATTTAACGTAAACGGACACCAAACGAATTAAAGTTTTCGTCAAACAAGCAATATATTATTTTTACGAAAGTAATAATCAACTTGTTATATTTTATTTTTATTGGTTGCGTAAAACGTTTACGTTTCGCAATTTAATACATTTAGGCATACCCGGAAGCACCAAAATAAATCTACGCTTCAACAAATACCCACATTTATACCAAATACATAAAAGTTATAAAAATATATCATATGTATCATACATATGCCGAATTTATAGCTATGTATACAAAGAAATATAAGAAAAAATCTTCCAAGTAGTCTTTGTACATCCTAGTCTTCATTAATACATGGTCATAAACTCATGTTTCCTTTTGACTCAAGACATGAAACAAGAATCCCTAAAACCCTCTAGGTGTTTTGTTGAACACTATTGGTAAATTTGACCAATATTCACATAAAGGTGCAATAACTAGAAAAGATACACATACACATGAACACTAGCCAAGAAAATCAACAAAAACCCTCCTTCTACATCTCTAAATGCTACGGCAATACCACCAAGCCCCAACAAAATCCATACTAAATATTAATACAACCCATACACTCCTACAACACATCCATCCTAAGATATTCTTTAAGGTGATCCTGACAAGCATGGCTAACCATATTCAAGTGATTATCAAGAAAAGGGAAGCTAAAGGGGTTTTCACTAGGAAAACTAGGGTTTTCATTTTGCAAGCTTTGGTTTTTTATCTAAACAAGGGTTTAGATTACATTGATCATCATCATCATACACCATAAGGTCATCTAGAACCCTTTTATTTTTCTTTCAATATTCATTTTTTCTGCATATGTTAGTTCTATTGTAGCTGGAATCACCCATGTAGGATTTTTAAATTAAAAATGAGTTTTTAACTTGTATGATCCATTTTGCTCACTAAATATCTGTTGAGATATTGCTAATATCATGTTAAAACGTATGGAGAAAGTATTGTACCAATGGTATTAATGTTGGGTAAAAATGAATAACTAACAAAAGTGTACTGGTATAAAAACAAGGATAAAAATGATTCATCAAGGTCACTCAAAGATTCTGTCCCAAAATTTCGTATATATAACAACATTATTTTAATTTTTATAATGTAGTATGAATTCACGACAATTCCGAAAGTAAGAAACTTTGTCAAAAAACGGATTTATAACAAAAAGTTTAGAGCGAAAACGAGGTTATATATTCGAGGTAAAAAATCCAGCCTTTGTAAAGTTAGTGGTTTTAGCAGGATTTTAAATGTTATTATGCGGCACTTTCGAGTCCTTTCGGCTTCGGCCGAAACATGAAAGTCCGGATCGGGAAAGGTCGTTTACTTCCCCCGAGGTTCTTTAAGTCTAAAAGCGAGTGATAACGGGTCGTAAGCGGGGCAATAATCTGGCTTTTTGGTAATTAATACACTGCAACAGATCGCTAGCGAGTGCTTTTTCGCCCCATGTTCGTCGCGTTTGCGGGTCTCGGACAGACCTGGAAAGTTGTTCAAATATCGTTTCGCATAAATTCTCTTTTAGAACCCTAGTCATGAAAATGTGATTTATAGGGTCACTTATAGTCGGAGTCAAACTTAGAGAATAAACTATAAACAACACCAGGAGTAACTAATATACTACCAGAAAGTAATAACACTACCAGGAGGTAACAAATATACTACCATTAGTATAACACTACCACGAGTAACTAATATACTAACCAGTAGTATAACTATAACTACCAAGTAGTAACTACAACACATAGCCAGGAGTAACTAATACCCTACCATGAATAACTATATTTACATTATTCAGATAATGATATAGAAATGTTTTACAATTATAAATATGTTTTTCACTCAAACAATTCGATGGTGATTAAGCTAAATAGACTTAATGCATAGTAGAGATTAACTACAAGTGATTAGTACTTATAACGACGCTTAAATTAATAGGTTGCATTCCGACTATTTGCGTGACGCAGAATATTTGTGATAACACGGCATTTGCACACCATCAAGGTGAGTTCCATAGTCTCGCATTTCAATCTTTTCAATGTTTTATAAACCCGCGAGGGGAATACATGCTCATTTACAAACTTGTATATTTTACTACAGTATAATTACCTTTCAATACTTTGTGAGTTCATAGCCCCACATTTTCTCTTTTAATGGTTTTCTTAAACTGTTTTCGGGGTGAGAATACGTGCTCGTTTTACTACATAAACTTATTGATTTTATACGTAAGCATTACCTGACTATTCTTAGTAAATCTTGATTTGTTTACTACACGATTTGAGATCGTGAATACCTACCTTTGAAAACCTTGAATTTTGAACAACATGATTGTTTTACTATGGACACAAGTGTTTTCTAAATTGTATGCTATCCAGATTACTGCCTGAATATTATTGCCTAAGTAGTCATTATATTGCCACTTAAGTCCCTACTAATCATGAACCGTTATTGCCTATTGTAGTAAGCGCGAGTGTTATGGATAGATCTATCGGGACTGACAATCCCCACCTTTCCTTGTGTCACTAGTTTTTAGATCGGTGCATTTCACATTGAGATAGGTGTTAGGGTGGTTGGCAAGCATCCTATTTTCTGATTGGGGCAACAATCTAGTTAAGGCATCGGTTTCAGGAGCTTGGTGCAATAATACCTGTTATATATTAGACTTGGTGAATGTGGTTCCCATGCCTACCCTTACTTGTTTGGACGTCGGAAATACGTACTTAGTTCCACCATTACTTCGATCTTGTGGCCACTACTGAAACATTACTAGATTATTAAATCACTACTGTGGATATCGGAAATAACACTTTATTAAATTTGTAACCTACCTTTTTCTTCTGAAATATTTCTTAAATTATTTCAATACTGCTTTTTACTTAAACCTATGAATTCACCAACATTATTGTTGACTTTTAGCATGTATTTTCAGGTTACTATTTTTGCTAGTTGGACATTGGGAGCAATCGAGTCGCGCGGGATATTATATATTTTTTTGAAGGCTCTAACAACTTGATACTATTTGACAACTTTTGACAGTTTTCTATACAATATAAAATGATACCTGTGAAACTCTGACATTTACTAAATTGAATGTGACATTTTATAATACGTCTCTTTGAGGTCGTTTTCTATGACTTGTGCGTATGGACTATGAAGTAGCACCCCATTGTTACCATTCCCCCCCCACCTTGCGACGCAAGATTTCTGGGGGGTGTTACAGATTGTATCAGAGCTGAAGTCATAGAGAACTAGGTCGTTTTCAAAACCTAGACTATGACCATGTTTTTCCAAATATAGAGTCTCTCCTTATTTTGTCCGATATCCGCACGCGCTTGCTCTCAGGTAACTTATATGCTCTCTTTTGCATCCCTACTACTATTACATGGATAAGGAGTATTTAATACTTGACTATGATTTCGCTCTCTTATGTCTATCTTATGACGTCTTACTATTTACCTTATATAGGTCAGTTATATAAATATTGATCATTCTGATTTTCGTGTACTTCCTGATTTCTCATTTACTCCCAAGATCCGCAATTACTGGTAAATATAAGGATACTATACTTATTGGTTTAATTTCTTCTTGATCTCATACGATTAACTTCAACCATTTTAACCGCGACTTTACTTATTCCCTTTTGATGAATATCAAAAATTCGGGCATTATTTTTGTAAATTCTACCTAGTTTACTTTACCATTTGACCTCCCGATTGAACATCTCTTCTTATGATCGCACATGTTGTTTTGTAATCCATCGTTTTGAACTTTTCCAGTTGATGGGAGTACGACAATTAACTTGCCACCTCATACGTGTCACCTTGGAGCACCTACCTTTAGAACACGACTCTTTACGTTCATTTTGTTGATTGAATAATTCTTTACGTTCTTTTTCTTTGACTGCTTCTGCGTTCCCGTGTCGGAATATTCCTTTATACTCTGTTATGACCTATCGTTTTACAAAACAATCCGAGTCAAACCCATAATCATTTTTGCTACCATTTTGTTGTCACCATATGAGCTACTTCACGTTCACTTTATTGACTATTTCATTATGTTATAAAACTATTTGATACCATTTCGTACACCACACTATTTTGACGAAAATGAGCATTGCATCGTTGGCCCTCAAATATACATAGCCTAATCACCTATGTATATTTGGTGCATAGACTGATTACCTATGCATTCAGGAAAGACCATGTCATGCTGAGAATAGTCACCTTAAAACCTACACCTCTTCATCAACACAATTCCGAAAGAAATATCCACATCTTTTCACTGAACTCGTACCTTCTTCAGGTATTGCAACCTAAGCCTTGAGGACAAGGCTCTTCTAACCAGAGGAGACTGTAACATTCTGTATCTTCAGGTCATTTATGATGCTATTTAATCCACTATTTATTTCTATTCTCGCACGCGTTTACTTTTAATTTTAATAGTTAAAGTTAAATCGCGTATGTTAAAAATCAACATTTAACGTAAACGGACACCAAACGTATTGAAGTTTTAGTCAAACAAGCAATATATTATTTTTACGAAAGTAATAATCAACTTTTTATATTTTATTTTTATTGGTTACATAAAACATTTACGTTTCGCGATAAATTACATTTAGATATATCCGGAACCACCAAAATTTATATACGCTTCAACAAACACCCATTTTTATAAAACTTTACCTACATTTAATATGTTAGCCAATTTACACATAAAATAAACTAACTAGAACATACACTTTGCAAAGTTATATTTTTATGTTTAAACTACAACTTCAAGTCTTCAATATTAGCTAGATATTTGTATAAGATAAAAATCACATGGTTCTCCCTTTTCCTTCTCATATCAACGGCAACAACAACAAAATAGGGGACAAGAAGTTTATAATTTTCAACTAGTATTTGTACATCACAACCTCATTAAACCTTATGTCTCACTTTTGACCAAGACTTTCCTAAAAGCCTCATCTTGTCCTAAGACTAATGCAAGTGATCTTTTTGACTAGTCTTTATCACATATAAGAGCTTGAGGAATGGTTGGCTGTTAGCTTCGTGCCATGCCATGGCATGAGTTTTGGCTATGGCTCACCACTCCACGG
>BQNB010091177.1:3649-26943 GCA_026074375.1 Tanacetum coccineum
TCGTATATTTTATTTAGTAGAAATATTATCTAAGTGATTTACGAAAGGATTAACTAAAAACAGAATGAGAGAGATAAACCCGTACGTGAAAAAGCAAATGAATTTATGTTCAAAAAAGAAATGCAAGAACATACAAATGATATAAAAAGAATAAAGCGTACGACATGTGTCAGAAAAAGAAAGTAATAGACACACGAGAAAGAAAATGAGAAAATATGATCAAAAAGAAATGCTCGATCATATAAAACAGACAGAGTGGAAAGAGACAAAAATGTTATAATAAATGCTTAAGTTTATAGTCTTGTGACACAAACTCTTCTATATCCTTGTATCAGTGTGTCAAATGGCTCAATTACCTATGAAAAGTGAAGCGGAGTTGTGTCCTGTCAATGTCAGATTCCCCCTCCCCTAACAAAAGCAATGTGAGGATTGATCCAGAAGAAACACAAGATGAACCAATCTTTGAACTATGTCTGGAAATCCTTAAGAACAACACGGTCTATACTGCATTAATAGACTTCTCTGAAGTCCCTCTAATCTATATGCAGCAGTTCTAGCATAAATTCTACAAGAACCCACAGAACAAAAGATACTTCCTCCACTTGGATTCTAAACACTTTGAAGTTGATGTTGAGTTACTTCGTAAAGCACTAAACATCTCACCAAGAAAACCCGACACGCAATTCACTCAACCACCCACCTCAGACGGACTTATTCTTTTCATTAAAAGGTTGGGGTATGCTGGCTCTTTAACAACTGTGTCTCAAGTAGTGGTGAACAAATTGCATCAACCCTGGAGAACACTTCTGAACATTCTAAACAGGAGCTTAACTGGTAAAGCTTCAGGGATTGACAGAGCAAGAGAACAAATTTCACAAATACTTTGGGGAATAGTCAATGCTAAGAATGTTGACTTTGTTGCATCACTTTGGGAAGACTTTCGATTTCAAATCAACAAGCACAAGAACATTGGAAACAAGCATGAAACAATACCATATCTAAGGTTCACCAAGCTCATTATCAGATATCTTCTAAGCCAACACCCGACTCTCTACAAATGCTTAGACTCTACAACAAACTTGGTTTTTGAAGACACACTGTTAGAAAACATGAAGTATGTAGCTAAAGGTGAACGCAAGCCAATTTTTGAAATGCCAATTCCTGAAGCTCTTCTAAGCAGTGAACTCAAGGAGTCACAAGCATATGCAGCATATATGGACAAGTACCCACAAGCTCAAGTACCTCATAAGCATGGAATGGGCAAAGGGTTCATGAAAATGGGTAATATCCCAAAACCAAAGAAGAAGAAAGTTGTTGCTCCTACACAATCCGAGTCATATCTTGCTGAAGACAATGAAGTGTCAAACGATGATGAAGATTTGGAGTATACAAAGCAAGTGAACATTGAAGAATTTGAGAACCAAGAAAAGGAAAGAAGAACGAAACATCGACATGCTAGAATTGTGCTCGAAAGACAAGTCAACAAAAAAGTGGATGAAGGTCATAATCATTTGAAAGTGAAGCTCAAAGCTAAGGAACAACCCTCACCTGAAGCCCTGTTATTGTTGAACTTGAAGAAACAAGGTAAAGAAAGCAAAAAGCAAGCAATTTTAGAAGAAATCAAGAGGAAAGATAAAGGAAAAGGATTTGGTGCAGCACCAAAATCTCCAAATCATAGCAGCTCCTCTACAAATTCTTCTAAATCTAATGATGACAAGACTAAAAGTGATAGTGAATCAGAACATGATGAAAGCGGCAATGATTTTGATTAAGGAGATGTAAGTGATAAGCCTTCCTATGATGAAGAAAGCAGCGAATATGATGAGTCTGACAAAGACTCTGACAATGGTGTTGATCAAACTTGTGCCTTAGTGATCAAGCCAACTCCAAGTTCCAATGTCATAACTTCAGCTGAATACATCAGTAGGTACTTGATTGAACCTCCTGAAATTCATATGACCGGAATACTGTATGCACCAGTGCACACTAAGGCAACTAAAATGACGATTGCACCCGTCCTAGAAACAATTCATAAAGGAGAAGAACAAGTCACTTCCACTCCACCAGCTACACCACTAACAAAATCAAAGATAAAATGAACAAGGGCACTTACGAAAAAGGCAATCAAGAAAAAAAATGATTGGAAGAAAGTCGTCACGCAAAGGCTGACCAATCTGGAACAAAAGACTTATGATGACATCATTGAAGAATCAGTTTAAGAAAATGTTCTCAATGTTGTCAAGAATCAATTGCCAAAGCTTCTTCCAAAAGTCGTCTCTCAAGCACTTAAGAAAACTCTAGTGAATGAGTCAGGTCCACACAAGCAACAACAGTTGATCCTACGGAATATGAGCTGAAACAACAGTTGTATGAGAAGATGTTCCAAACAGCTGCATACTTAAACCATCTAAAACATCGTTCTTTATATGATGCTCTCGCAAACTCAATGCAGATTGATGAACAAGAAACACGATTCAGATCAACAAAGCCATCTCAGTCTAAAAGAACTCACTATGATCAAGATGATACTGACAATCATGAGGGGGAGAAAAAGAGCAAGAGAAGGCGAAAAGATGCTGGTGAATCATCATCCAAGAAGAGTAAAGCTCAAAAGGTTCCTCCACACTTTGAAACAGGTAATGATGCTGATGAACCAAGACAGGAGGGTGAACCAAGACATGATGATGAGCAAGTGCATAAAGTTAGACTGAAAGAATCCCTGGTAAGCACAATCCTGTTTAGTTTTAGAAAACTGCTAAGGAACTTCATGTCCAAAGCTGGTTCAATGAACTTGTTGATGTTGAAGAAGAGCCAGAAGAGTATGAGTACAGGGATGGTTCAGTGACTCAATTTTGTAAACTTGTGAAGAAAATCTTTAAGAAGGACGTTATCACAAAAGATAATGTAAATGGTCCGTCATTTGAGCTTCTCAAAAGAACATGCAAGAACAATATCGAGCTGGAATACAACATGAATCAAGTCAGCCTAGCTTTAACTGACCAGATTGATTGGGTCAACCCTGAAACCAATGATAGGTTTCAAAATGACTTGAGTAAACCATTACCTCTAACAGGACCTTATGGAAAAAAGAGGAAGTCACGTCGATACTTCTTTAACCATGACTTAGAGTATTTGATGAATGGAACCAAGGAAAACACGTATGCTCTCTCTGTAACAAAAACCAAGGCTGCCAGATACGAAGATGAAGGAATTGAAGAAATGATCCCATCTCTATAGAGCCCAAGTTTGTGGTCAATCGTCATTTCAGGTAGTTATTTATTCTCGAGTATTAAATTATAATTTTTCATTTTTATGTTGGGATTATGAAAACTCACGGTCAATACGGGAAGAAATTAGGACTTTACGATCGTAATTTACGTTTAACCGTCATACGCAAAGAACGGAGAAAACCTACGTTAAGCTTCGACGTTTATTTTCAAAATGCGTTTAAAATTATTTTTTATTTCATTCGTTTTTATTTTCCGTATTGCGTGCATTTTCTTTTCGTACCCTACGAAAAATTATTAAGAACAATGTTTATAATTATTGTTCGACTAGTACCGTACGTAAATTAAAATTTTCAGAAAGTTATCACAATTTTCGTAGAACTATTTTTAACTTGTTCGTTTTTACTTCGTGGTTTCGCCTTAACTCTCGTTTTATTTTACGTTTGTACCGTCTAGCTCTCAAAACTATCCTACCTGATCTTAAAATTTTTACACTAAACACTATCGATTTATAATATTAAAACACAAAACCTTTAACCACTACCTCTTTTTGAGATGTGTCACTAACATTGGTGCAAAGGGCTAAGACACTTGTCTTAGTCCCTTGCATGCCTAAAACCTTGATACATAAACCACCAACTCTTCATTACATCCCATTGTTTACAAAGAAACCACACATACTTCTCTCCTTGCCCTTGTTCATGCCGTACACCATCCTCACCATAACATCAATTCCATCAAAATTTTCCAAGATTAAAAGTTACTACATTAGCTAAGAAGGTACCTTAAGTATAACCCTATACTTTGAGGATGAATTAAAGGTGTTGAAAGAAGGTTTCTATACACATTAGGGGCTGAGATAATTCAAGTACTCATATAGGGTCTTTGCATGGAGGATATGATGGAGTGTTCTAGGGGTATTGGTTAATTATCAAAGAAAAAAAATTGGTGTTAAAAAGGTGTTACATTTGTTTTGGTGTGAAAAATCATTCACTTGCATCATACTGGGGGTATAAACCTTTAGCTTTTTTTAATTATTCTTGTATTTTCTTGTGATTTAGTTTATAAATGTAATTTGATATATGTGTTTGAATATGATGTTCAAGGTAGTTATTTGGGGTTTTGTGTGTATTTGATTAAGTAAAAAAGGGTAAAAACTAACTAAAAACTTGGTGGAAATCCACTAGAAAAATTGGGGACTGAATTGACAGAAAGTTTGACACTTTTGTGTATGATAAATAATTGATTTGACTTATCTAAGTTGTGGACAAATGTTTTAGGAGCTAGTAGCAATTTGAATCAACTCTTGAATGTAAAAATTGATGTTGAGATATGCAAGTTTTACATAAAATAGACAATCTGACCTTGCTGTCTTGCTTGGATAAAAACGTGCTACGCTTCGTAATTTTAATTGGCTAAAAACTGAGAAGAGATGAAATGTACTAAATGTTATAAGAACTATAATCAATTGGATGGTTCTCAGATCATTATAGTTTGTATATGGTATGCTAAAAATGTAAAGTAGTTTTAAGCCCAATTATTGTAAATTGACTTTTGTTGGAAAAAGTAGACATTTAAGTATATAGTAACTAAAATGGAGTATAGAGATAACTTATAATTTATAAAGTACACTTAAATATGAAACTAGAAACATAAATATCATAAGTATATTATTTATGGTTAAAAAGATATAACTAGTTTTATAAATATAAACCTATATAAAACTTTTACGTCTATATCCGTGTACCAAAAAAATTGTAAAAAGCGTTTTTTGCTGCCGAAAAACCCGAGGTGGTAGGACCCACTTTTGGGAGTTTTTATATAATTAACCTACTGACCTTAATCTTATATCAACCTCGGAAACCCGAAAAATTTATACAAATTACATACGTAAACTTAGAATAGGCCACAAAACTTAAATGGGCCACTAGACCCAAAAACACTAATTATATTAATAAGACTTATTGGGCTTAGCATTGGGCCCAACCCACTTGGGCCTAATATTTGGACTAAGGTCTGGTCATGGACCATTAAAAAGAACTAAATTACTTAATGGGCTTATAGTTGGGCCTATTGGGCTTTTTGGACCAATTGTGTTAAAACTAGTGAAATTTAACAAGTAATAAAACTAGTAAAAATGTCATACTTTAAAACTTACTTAGAAAACTTAAGTGTGATTTAACTTACCCAATTATAACTTGATCATCATACCTACATATACATACTTGTCTATTTTGGAGTCGTTATTTAATTTATTTACGACATAACCTAAAACCGCATACATGTTGTATAGGTTTCGGGTGATTACGCGCCGACAACCGAGTTCGCTTATCGCCGATCTATTTTCTTCCGACATTATCAAGTGAGTTCATAGCCTCGCATTTTTATATTTTAATTGTTTTAGAAACCCGCGAGGGAGATAACATGCTTGTTTTTAAAATAGAACACAAGGGACCCGAATGTATGCTAGTAGCCTTGATTATTATAGTGTCTTTAAATCGCCTAAATAAAAAGTCCCGCGGAAATATCATGAATTGTTAATTGCCAGGAATAAGGCATACGCTTATACATGAAATAGTACTATTTGGAGATTATCACCTCCGATCCGTGACGACTAGCTATCGTCTTGTGTTTGGGAACATAACACCATCGGATGCATTGTTTAGAGAATTAAGAGGCATCATAGCAGAGGGTGCTCGTGGGAAAAATTTTTTGAATATATGTAAGGTTCGATGTCATGAGGCTTATAATAATCCCCCTATAGCGATGTCTGATCCAACATGTTACTACCTGATATTTTGAATAAACGATACTTGTGTTTCGGAAAAATATTTATTGTTATTAACCCTTATATAAACTCTATGAATTCATCAACATTATTGTGACTTTTAGCATGGTTTTAACTAGGTCTTGAAGGTAATTCGGATTGGTTGAAGACTTGAAGGCCGCATAATTATTTTTCATTCGAAAACGTTTTGTAAATATTGTTATGATGTTGTGAAATTAATTTGGGACTTGAAACTTGTGACTTTTTATTATTCGAATGAATGAAATTTTCTGAAGACGTTCTTCTTTTCGAGTCGTTTTCTGTGATTTGAGTTATTGTGTAATAAGTAACACCATTGGGACCCTGCCGTGACCGAAACTGCATTTGAGGTGTTTTAGATTGGTATCAAGAGCTTAAGTTATAGAGAACAAAAGATTTTCAATTAAGAAGAAAAATGAATAAACGAATTTTGAAATCTTTTGACTATACGGTGCAGAGAATCTCCGAATTACCGACAAGACGGTGGGGGGGGGTAATTGAGAAGTTTTATTTTTATATATATATATGAAATTATATAGATGTTGTAAGGTTATCAAATGTTAATTATGAAATTATTTATACTAATACGAGATTATTTATACTGAGCAGATTGTCATGGAAAAACCCGAACGTGCTGACCACATTGAGGATGCCCAGATCCCAATGAAATGGTGGACATTCCTGATGATGAGGAGCTAGTAGATTATGATGGGGATGAGGAAGAAGAACCGGAAGAAGAACCGGAGGAAGAACCGGAAGAAGAACCGGAACCAATTATTGGGCATGGAGATCAGTTTGCCCAACATTATAACCCACAGCCTGACAATATGAACGGTTGGTTAGAAGAAGATGAGGATATGAATGAGAATATTAATGATGAAGATATTGAGGATGAGGAGGTCGAGGTTGAGATTGATGATGAGGCAGAGCTGATCTTCCGTATTTATGAGGTTGTGGGCGATCAACCCCGCCCCACCTGCGATTTCATCTGTGATTCCGAGCCACCCATTTGCTGAGTCCCCCCCCCCCCCCCCCCCCCACAGCCCACCTAATGTAGAGTCATCCGATTCTGCACCATCTGATTCTGAGTCGGACGATGAGGATGCTGATATTGCACCTGGGCCTACTCTTGGGACTGCTACCCAAAGGCCGTTTGCTGTCCGTGATTTCCCGAGGAGTATGTATGAGGTGGGAGAGTCATCTGCTGCACGTGACTCATCACATGTTGGAGGATTGGAACCATGGACATTGAGGCGTGACTTGGAGGCTACCCGTACTCAAGCTAGACTTATTGAGGCCGAGATACTATCCAATAGTACAGAGTTGCTCTTTTGGATTCGCAGAATTAAAATAGTGAGAGGAAAGGATAGTACTTAATCATGACTTGGTATTGTGGAAAAGACTTGTGGTAATGGGGTGAGAAGATGAAGATTCTTGAGTGTGGGGAAAAATGAACTGCTGAAGAAGAAGTTGAAGGATAAGGAGATGCAGTTAGTGATTGCTCGCATGGATCGTGCTTAGTGCGGGACGCGGAGATTAATTAGTCCATTGGTTTGGAATAGTGAGGTTTTATGGGAGATGGTTCGTCCCCCAAGGCCGCACCGCCCCCCCCCCCCCCCCGCGCTCGCCCACCCTTAAGCGACCCTCTGATGACGAAGATGGATGGACTGTTCGAGGAAAATGTTGAAGAAGTCGACAAGGAGTGATGTGACCCTTTGACGCCACGAGGACCACGAGTGCTCTCGTTAGATTAGTTATCAGTTGTGATGTATTGGTAAATATATTAACTAAACCGAGACTTCGGTTAGTAGGACTAGAAATTTTGGGTTGTGTAACATTAGGTGATCACATGTAATGTAAGACTATGCAACTTGTATCTAGTTCTTAATTAATGAAATATTATCTTTTGGTACTAATTCTACATTGTGTTGTTATTACCATTCCTTTCTTTTATTGTTTCTCTTAAATTGTTCCTTTTGCTTAAATACAATCATTGAATGAATACTCATTATGATTTGATTTGTGTTGTAACAGGATTAATGCAGCCAAAAAACCTTGTCGGAGTGCTCGGCGATGCGCGAGTTATTAGAGAACAAGTTACCACGTCATGAATGAGTTTATTGGCATAATTTGAATCGTGGTAACAGGTAATGATTGGAAGTCCCGTTGGGTGACAGGAGCCGGGTGAGTAGTGGATGCCGGGGGTTGATGGAGCGGTGGATGCTGAGTTGGTTGGCACCGGACCAGTGGAAGCTGAAATTGCTGGGTGTACATACATGACCTTCATGAAGTGTAATCCGCACACTTTTAAAGGCACTGAAGGTGCCGTGGGTTTATGCCAGTGGTTTGAGAAATTGGAGTCTGTGTTTAGAATAAGCGACTGCAGGGAAAAAGACAAGGTAAAATTTGCAACCGCCACTCTCCCAACTGGGTCGGGACGTTGGACCTGTGGGATGGAATGGAAGAACTGCTCATGGGTATCGATGCTGCCAATGGTACCCCATGGGCTGAAGTAAGGAAATGGATGACCGAGGAATTCTGTCCTCGAAGTGTGTTACAAAGACTAGAGCAAGAACTGTATAATCTGAAATTAAAAGGGACTGACATTGATGGATATACAAACCGATTCCATGAACTGGCCCTGTTGTGTCCCAGAATGGTAGAGCCAGAGCAAGTGAAGGTAGAGCAATACATCCGGGGGTTATCAAAGAACATACGTGGTGATGTGACCTCGTCGCAACCAGCTACCATTGATCAGGCTGTCCGCATGGCTTATCAGCTTATGGGGCAGATAATCCAGGATAAAACAGATGAAGTTCAGGAGGTGTTGAGAAGAGAAAGGTGATGTGGGAGACCGTGGTGGTACTGGGTGGACAACGAGTGACCATAAACAACCGACAAAACCAAAGGAGGGCCAATTTTTTTTTTTTCTTTTTAATGGGGCCATGACCAATGTTGCATCAAACGACAACGAGGTTTGTCCGAAATGCAAGAATAAAAAGCACAATGGGGATTGCTGGAAGTGTGGAAAGTGTGGCAAGCTAGGGCACAAGACTGCTTTTTGTAGGTGCCCAGACAAGAGAGAAGTGACGTGTTTCAAATGCAACAAAAAGGGTCATCTAAAGAAGGATTGCCCTACATTGAGAAGAAATGATCAGGATGGAAATAATCGCGGAGCTGTCTACAAGTTAGGAGCAGTGGATGCTCAACAAGATCCGAAAGTGGTTACTGGTACGTTCTTACTTAACAACCGATATGCTACTGCTTTATTTGATTCGGGTGCCGATAAAAGCTTTGTATCTACAAATTTTAGTACCCTTATTGATATTAAACCGGTTGAGTTAGATACTAGCTATGAAGTCGAATTGGCCGACGGAAAGGTAGTAAGTACCAATAATGTATTAATAGGATGTACACTTAACCTTTTAAACCATTCTTTTCCAATCGATTTGATGATAATAGAACTGGGAAGTTTTGATATCATTATTGGGATGGATTGGTTATCAAGAAATGATGCTGCTATTTTATGTGGAGAGAAAAAGGTTAGGATTCCCCTAAAGAATAAAACGTTGGTTATCGAAGGTAATAGAAATAATTCCCGATTGAAGATCGTTTCATGCATTAAGACTCAAAAGTATATCGAGAAGGGTTGCGAGCTATTCTTAGCTCAAGTGACTGAACAAGAAAGATTGGAAGAATACGATTAGAAGATGTCCCTGTTATCCAAAGATTTTCCGTGGTATTTCCGAGAAGGACTTACCGGACTTCCGCCAACCTAGGCAAGTTGATGAATTTAGTATAGATCTTATCCCTGGTGTGCACTTGTGGCCGTGCGTACATATCGTTTAGCACAATCTGAGAATGAAGGAGTTGGTTAAGCAGCTGCAAGAAGAAGATTTATCGGAGAGGTTTTATGCGATCCGAGTCATCACCATGGGGAGCTCCGGTTGTTGTTCGTGAAAAAGAAGGATGGATCATTCCGAATGTGCATCGATTACCGTGAACTGAACAAGTTAACTATCAAGAACCGATACCCATTACCGAGGATTGATGACTTATTTGATCAGCTGCAAGGTTCTAGTGTTTATTCGAAGATTGATTTACGGTCGGGTTATCATCAACTTCGCATACGCGAGGAAGACATCCCAATTAAGCCATTTAGAACTCGTTATGGACCACTATGAGTTTCAGGTTAATGCCTTTTGGACTGACTTAATGCACATCGCAGTATTCATGGACTTGATCGAATCGCGTTGTGCAAGCCGTATCTGTAAGTTCTGTAGACTTGTATTCATCTCGATGGACATTTTGTTCTGATCTATTTCGAAAGAATAAAGAGAAGAACACCAATAGAACAATTTTGAAGCCTATCTTGAATTGTAAGGAGCGAAAAGTTGGTACGCTCTCGTTTCAAAGTGTGATTTTTGGCTTGATTCCGTGCAATTCCTTGGCCATGTGATTGATAGTAATGGAGTTCATGTTGATCCTGCTCGCGAAGATTGAGGCCATTAGAATTGGGCTGCACGACTACACCAACGGATATTTGTAAGTGAGACAATTTTTGGGTTTGGCAGGTTTTATCGAAGGTTTTATCAGGAATTTTCTCTAATATCAAAGCATTAACCAAGCTTACTCAGAAAAATAAGCCGTATGTGTGGGGCGACGATGAAGAGGAGGCATTCCAAACATTAAAGCTGAAATTGTGTAGTGCGCCAATATTATCACTACCTGAAGGAAGTGAAGACTTTGTTGTGTATTGCGATGCGTCTCTTAAAGGATTTGGAGCTGTGTTGATGCAGCGAGAAAAGGTGATTGCTTACGCCTCTAGGCAACTTAGAAAGAATGAAGAAAATTATACTACACATGACTGGGACAATTTGGGTGTTGTGATGCGGTTGGTGTTTGCTCTTGGATTTTGGCAGACATTATTTGTATGGCACTAAATGTACGGTATACACCGATCACAAAAGCCTACAATACATTTTGGATCAAAAAGAGCTAAATATGAGACAACGTAGATGGATCGAGCTTCTGAGTGATTACGATTGTGTTATTCGTTATCACCCGGGGAAGGCGAATGTTGTTGCTGATGCGTTGAGCAGGAAAGATAAAGAACCGATTCGAGTGCGTGCCTTAGTGGTGACGGTAACATTACAATTTACTGGGCAGATTCGAAATGCAAAAAGATAGTGTGCATAAGGAAACATTGGTGCTGAAGGATTCCGTGGCGAAGGGGAGCCGTTTGAAGTTAGACCCGATGGTACGAAATGCCTGAAGGGACGAGTATGGATACCATCATTTGGAGGATTGAGAGACCTAATCATGCTGGAATCTCATAAATCAAAATATTCCATTCATTTTCCATGGATCGGATAAAATGTTCAATGATTGGAGGATGTTGTAGGCGGGGTTGGTACGAATATGAAAGGCTGACATTTGCGACATATGTTTAGTAAGGTGCTGACATGTGCTTAATGTCAAGGCTGAAACACCAAAGGCGTTCAGGATTGCTCCAACAGCCTAGATGTCCCTTGTTTGGAAATGGGAGAGAATTACAATGGATTTCATTACGAAACTTCCAAGAACATCATCTGGATATGATTCAATTTGGGTCATTGTTGACCGATTAACTAAATCTGCTCACTTTATTCCGATGAATGAGAAGTACAAAATGGAGAAGCTCACTCGATTATATTGAAGGGAGATTGTTTTGTAGGCATGGGGGTGCTGTGATCGATTATTTCAGACAGCGACCCTGTTTCGCGTCAAGGTTTTGGAGATCTCTACAAAAATCTTTGGGGACAAACTTAGATATGAGCACTGCTTACCATCCTGAAACTGATGGTCAGAGTGAAAGGACGATACAAACATTGGAAGACATGTTGCGTGCTTGCGTGATTGATTTTGGTAGTGGCTGGGATAAGCACTTACCTTTGGCTGAATTTTCATACAATAATAGTTATCACGCTAGTATTAAAGCCGCACTTTTGATGCTCTCATATGGAGAAATGGTTAGATCACAGTATGTTGGAGTGAGGTTGGAGATGCCCAACTCACGGGACCTGAAATGATACGTGAAACAACCGAGATGATTGTGCAAATTAAGAACCGGTTATTAGCTGCTCGTAGCAGACAGAAAAGTTATGCAGATGTGAGACGTAAACCTTTGGAGTTCGAAGTGGGTGACAAAGTTATGCTGAAAGTATCACCGTGGAAAGGTGTTGTTCGATTTGGAAAACGTGGGAAATTAAGCCCCCGTTATATTGGGCCATTCAAGATTTTATCAAGAATAGGTCCGGTGGCATATAAACTGGAATTACCCCAAGAGCTTCAAGGAATACATAATACATTCCATGTTTCGAACTTAAAGAAATGCCTATCAGATGAAGACCTTATCATTCCATTTGATGAAATAAGGATCGACGAGAAATTACATTTTATGAGACCAATTGAAAATTGTGCGAAAAAGAGAGAAACAACTCAAGCAAAGTCGGAATCCGATAGTCAAAGTTCGATGGAACTCAAAGCGCGGACCGGAATACACTTGGGAAAGAGAAGACCAAATGTGGAAGAAGTACCCACATCTTTTTGACTTTAACAAGAAAGGGGCAAGAAAATGAATCGATCTTCGAGGACGAAGATCCCTTTTTAGGAAGGAAGACTGTGACAATCCGTCAATTTCAGGTCGTTATTTTATTCTCGAGTATTAATTATAATTTTCATTTTTATGTTGAATTATGAACTCACGACTAAACGGGAAGAAATTAGGACTTACGATTGTAATTTACGTAACGTCAACGAAGAACCGGAGATAACCTACGTTAGACATCGACGTTTATGATTTCAAAATGCCGTATTAAATTATTTTTATTTCATTCGTTTTTATTTTTCGTATTGCGTGCATTTTCTTTTCGTACCCTACGAAAAATTATTAAGAACAATGTTTATAATTAGTGCTTCGACTAGTACCGCCCATACGTAAATTTAAAAAAAATTTTCAGGAGAAAGTTATCACTTTTCGTAGAACTATTTTTAACTTGTTCGTTTTTACTTCGTGGTTTCGCCTTAACTCTCGTTTTATTTTACGTTTGTACCCGTTAGCCTCAAAACTACCTACCTATCTTAAAATTTATACACTAAACACTAAGATTTATAAAAATTTAAAACACAAACTTACACCATACCTCATTTGAGATGTGGCATAACATGGTGCAAGGACTAAGACACTTGTCTTAGTCCCTTGCTCATGTCTAAAACTGATACATTAAAACCTTTCAACTCTTCATTACATCCCATTGTTTACAAAGAAACCACACATACTTCTCTCCTTGCCCTTGTTCATGCCGTACACCATCCTCACCATAACATCAATTCCATCAAAATTTTCCAAGATTAAAAGTTACTACACTAACTAAGAAGGTACCTTAAGCATAACCCTATACTTTGAGGATGAATTAAAGGTGTTGAAAGAAGGTTTCTATCACATTAGGGGCTGAGATAATTCAAGTACTCATAGGGTCATTGCATGGAAGGAATGATGGGTGGATTAGGGTATTTGGGTTAATAATCAAAGCTTGTGTACAAAGAGTTACATTTGTTTTGGGTGAATGAAAATCATCACTTGCATCATCTAGTGGTATAAACCTTTACATTTATTTAATTATTCTTGTATTTTTTTGTCTTGATAAATTTATTTATAAATGTATTGTATATGGGATTGAATTGATGATCAAAGAGTGTATGGGGTTTTGTTGTGAATTAGATTAGGCTTAAAAATGGGTAAAACTAACTAATACTTGGTGGAATGGAAATCACTAGAAAAATTGGGACAGAATTGAACAGAAAAGTTTGACCACTTTTGTGTATGATAATAATTGATTTGACTTATCTAAAGTTGTGGCAAATGTTTAGGAGCTAGTAGCAATTTGAATTCACTCTTGAAGTTAAAAATTGAGTGAAGATATGCAAGTTTACTAAAAATAGACGAATCTGCCTTGTGTTTTTGGGATAAAAGTGATAGCTACGAAATTAATTGGCCTAAAACCTAGAAAGAGATGAAATGTAGCTAAATATATAAAGAACTATAATCAATTGGATGGTTTCTCAGATCATTTTATAGTTTGAAAATGGTGTAAAAATGGCTAAAAGTAGTTTTCAGCAATATTTGTAAATTGACTTTTGTATGAAAAAGTGACATTAAGTATATAATAACTCAAAATGGAGTATAGAGATAACTTATAATTTATAAAGTACACTTAAATATGAAACTAGAAACATAAATATCATAAGTATATTATTTATGGTTAAAAAGATATAACTAGTTTTATAAATATAAACCTATATAAAACTTTTACGTCTATATCCGTACCAAAAATTGTAAAGCGTTTTTGCGACGAAAACCCGAAGGTGGTAGACCCACTTTGGGAGATATTTTTATATAATTAACCTACTGACTTTCTTATATTCAACCTCGGGCTAAACCGAAAAAATTTATACAAATTACATACGTAAACTTAGAATAGGCCACAAAACTTAAATGGGCCACTAGACCCAAAAACACTAATTATATTAATAAGACTTATTGGGCTTAGCATTGGGCCCAACCCACTTGGGCCTAATATTTGGACTAAGGTCTGGTCATGGACCATTAAAAAGAACTAAATTACTTAATGGGCTTATAGTTGGGCCTATTGGGCTTTTTGGACCAATTGTGTTAAAACTAGTGAAATTTAACAAGTAATTAAACTAGTAAAAATGTCATACTTTAAAACTTACTTAGAAAACTTAAGTGTGATTTAACTTACCCAATTATAACTTGATCATCATACCTACATGTACATACTTGTCTATTTTGGAGTCGTTATTAATTTTTACCGACATAAAACCTAAAACCCATACATGTTGTATAGGTTTCGGGTGATTACGCGCCGACAACCGAGTTCGCTTATCGCCGATCTATTTTCTTCCGACATTATCAAGTGAGTTCATAGCCTCGCATTTTTTTTACATTTTAATTGTTTTAGAAACCCGCGAGGGAGATAACATGATTGTTTAAATTAGGACATAGGGGTCCCGAATAATCGTGAGGGGGAGAAAAAGAGCAAGAGAAGGCGAAAAGATACTGGTGAATCATCATCCAAGAAGAGTAAAGCTCAAAAGGTTCCTCCACACTTTGAAACAAGTAATGATGCTGATGAACCAAGACAGGGGGTGAACCAAGACAGGATGATGAGCAAGTGCATAAAGTTCAGACTGAAAGAATCCCTGGTAAGCACAATCATGTTTAGTTTCAGAAAACTGCTAAGGAACTTCATGTCCAAAGCTGGTTCAATGAACTTGTTGATGTTGAAGAAGAGCCAGAAGAGTATGAGTACAGGGATGGTTCAGTGACTCAATTTTGTAAACTTGTGAAGAAAATCTTTAAGAAGGACGTTATCACAAAAGATAATGTAAATGGTCCGTCATTTGAGCTTCTCAAAAGAACATGCAAGAACAATATCGAGCTGGAATACAACATGAATCAAGTCAGCCTAGCTTTAACTGACTAGATTGATTGGGTCAACCCTAAAACCAATGATAGATTTCAAAATGACTTGAGTAAACTATTATCTCTAACAGGACCTATAGGCAAAAAGAGAATTCCCGTCAGATACATCTTTAACCATGACTTAGAGTATTTGATGAATGGAACCAAGGAAAACATGTATGCTCTCTTTGTAACAAAAACCAAGGCTGCTAGATATGAAGATGAAGGAATTGAAGAAATGATCCCATCTCTATAGAGCCTAAGTATTCAAAAGTACAAAAGAGATGCAAAAATAGGGATAAAACACTTGTATTAATCATGCTAATGGTTCTACAAGGGCAATATAGGATTTAAGTCTCGACATAAAGTGTACTTAAATCTCAACATCAGAAGCATTCAAAGCATCTAAGTCAACAAGAAGTTTGGGTATGTGTATCTAGAAGAGATAGTGATAACAAGAACTGATGATAAGGAGTACAAGTTTTGAGAAGCTGACTTCCCAAATCTCAACCAAAACGAAAATGAAGACATGATTCTACTCAAGATCCAGAACAAAGCTCGTAACATTAAAGGTTCAGAGGAATTTGATTTGATTAATGCTCCGAGGATGTAAATTCGCAGGATTGTGATCATGAAGAGGGTTAAAGACATGTAGATGGGGGTCGAGAGCTATCAGACCAAGCTGAACTTGACCAAACCACTCATGGAAGGTTGTCTCTACAAGTTCACACCTTACACTATCATTAACAATCCTGTAGGTGTTGTGTATGAAGGAGTTGACAACAGAAAGAGGTTGATGAGATTGGATGAACTCCACAAATTCAGTGACGGTACTCTTAACAAAGTCCTTTGAAAACTTGAAATCATCCTAAGGAAGAACAAGCTGGGATATGATAATGAAAGAATTGAGAAGTACTACTGGACCAAAGATGATGATAAGAAGACAAGGAAGTTTGTAGAAAAGATCAAGAAGACGCTCAAGGAACGAAGAAGGTTCAAAAGGCTCGAGTTTTTCATTGGTGGAAGAGGTGACAAGACTGATTATCGTTTATTGATTAGCCCTGAGTGACATCCCCTTAGGGGGAGATTGTAATGAACATAGAAAGCGCATGTCACTCATGGTCATTTACATTGTAATTTCATGTCTTTTTAATTGTAACACCCCCAAAAACGTGTCACAGCGGAAATGTGTCCGGGGCGTTACTTCATAATACAACAGTACAAGATACAAGAGAACGACCTCTAAATGTGTCGTTTGAAAAGTAATCTCGTTGATTTTCTTAAAATTGATATAACATTTGACCCATAATTGCATCACCACAAAAAGCTTGAAAGCAATACAACGAGATTTGATCATTTGTACGTAAGTAGAAATCCATAAATAAAATCTTGTCAATTTATACTCCAATGCACATCAAGTAAGCCAAGCATCTAATTCACCTGAGAAAAACATGCTTAAAAGTATCAACATTAAAGTTGTTGAGTTCATAGGTTTCTGTAAATATAAATGTTGAACCAAAGTTTCATAAAATATGAATGATCATTTAAATCCTTGAATGTTCTTCCAAAATGTATGTATGATTTTCATAAATCAAAGAGTTGTAAAGCATGCATGGCCATTTAAATCCCCAAATAGTCACCAAAATGTACGTATAGTTGGACCACTTTTGTTCAAAGTATGTATTGCCACTTTATTCAAGACAACGCGTAGATATTCATGTGTGTAATCTAGCATAATATGTTGTTAAAAAAAAAAATAAGAAAATAAAAACAAAAATTAAATCAAACAAATAGAGGGATGTGCAAAATCATCAATGTGGTTTTCAAAAAACTATCTCCTGTTCCCTCGTTAAATTTTTGCCCAAAAAACACATCCCTCGTCATGTTTTGAGGCACGATACTCCCTATGGACTAACGGTGGCAATTTTTTTTACTTTAAGTATTAACGATCGTGTCTAAAGGAGGTGTATTTGTTTGTCTTTTTGCTGCCCATAGGATGTAATCGTGTAACCTTGGTTATAAAATTATTTTTTTTTAGTTTTTGTTTGTTTTTTAATTTTGTTTAAAATAAAAACTTTTTTACATAATTATTTGTAAAAAAATTTAAGATTTTTTTACAATTTTTAAAAAAAATCGCACTTTTTAAAAAATTTTAAAATTTCTTTTTAAAAAATTTTAAAAACCAAGATTTTAAAACGTACGAATTTTTTTTTAAAGTTTTGTAAAAAAATTTAAATTTTTTCACGAATAATAACGTAAAAAAATAAAAAATTTAAATTTAAAAAGTACGAAAAATCAAAAAACTAAGATTTTAAAAAGTGTGAATTTTTTTTTAAAAAATTTGTAAACAAATCTTAAATATTTTTACGAATAATAATGTAAAAAAGTTATTTTTAAACAAAATTAAAAAACAAACAAAAACTAAAAAAAAATTATAATAATTGTGCACGATACCATCCCTGTGGAAGCAAAAAGACACAATACCCTCCTTTTTGACCACGCGTTTCAATACTTAAACGAAAAAATTACACCGTTAGTCTTAGGGATATATGTGCCTCAAATAAATTTGGCACCGTGTAGTCAAGGGATGTATCGTGCTCAAAACTTTGACGGAGGGATGTGTTTTTGGGCCAAATTTTTATCGAGGGAGGTGAGACAGTTTTTGAAGAAATCACATAGAGATTTTTGCACTTCCCCAAACAATAGACTATTAAAATATAAAAGGGATAGAAGATCTTCACTTGATTAAAACATGGGGTTAAGGTTGATACAACAAGGTCTAAGAACCCTAAAATCGACTAATAACTGATAATAATCGTACTTTAAATATGACTCCCGAGTTCCATGATGCGCATTTTCTGTTAAATAGATCAGGTTTTAAATTTATAAAGTGCGAACCACCTAAGATATATACACACACTAAAGAGCAGTGTACCCAGTTGTGTGCAATATACTTGGGATAAGTCCATAATATCGAGGTCGACCCAAAGAGCTATGTGATGGTGTTTTAACTTGAGGGAATTTACTAATAAACTTGAAAGAGATCAAAATTGTCACGTTTGAATTTAAGGAATAAGAAAACTTAATTGAAATGATTTAAGTACGATCGAAGAGAAGAAAGTGTTATCTTAATTACTTTTTAATTAACTTAATGATTCAACTTATTCTACTAGTTGGGGAAATGCCAATGATCTGATATGGTCAACGAATCCTCCTTTTTATACTTGGTAATCCGGACAACATCGTCATAGTAACCGGAATTTTGTCCCACTGGTCATGGTAAGCGAGCATCATATTTGGCATTCTTATGATCAAGTTATTGAAACCACATCTAGATACAAAGAAATTAAAAGAAATAACATGAATCATAATGATAATTATAGAAAAGTTTAGCTGAAAAATTGTAATTGATTACAATCTATATCACTTTCAATTAAAGAAAGTAATGAAAACATGATAAAGTATGATGGTGATAATCGGGACCGGATTCTCTCCTCTAGAATGGCTGGTGAGTGCTGGAAAACGATTTGGGGTGATGTCCCAATCGTCCCCTCAGATGGGATGAAGAGGGATGAGTATTTAGGATGAATTTGGCCTTTATTTATAGGTTTCGACTTGGTTACAATGTAACTGATGCGTTTGGTTACGCCGTAACCATGTTGATGTAGACTTTCCATGATGCAGGCTTAAAATTGGTTACGGCATAACTAATGCGTTTGGTTACGCCATAACCATGCTGATGTAGACTTTCCATGATGCAGGCTTAAAATTGGTTACGGCGTAACTGATGCGTGTGGTTACGTCGTAACCATGACTAGGATGATCAATCTCCAACGTGGCAGGTTTATGGCGTAACTGATGTATTTGGTTATGGCGTAACTGAAGAGGTTATGGCGTAACTGAAGTGTTTGGTTACTGTGTAACCTTACAGCAAGTTTGTAGTTATTACTAAATTGTGACTCTTCAGTTGTGATACGGCTATAATCCAAAACACGAAAGTTGTAGATATCACTTTTCTCAATCGATGGCCGCTTGAATCAACTTCAAATAAGTTAGTATGAAGAAGTTAAGGTCAAAATACTAGAGCACACTTCCGGAACATTTCATCAAATTTTCGGCTTCGTTTCTTCACATAATTCTTTCACGAGCCCTTCATAATAACTCCAAATCATAAGTAAATAACTTCATATATATTTCTTTAGTCGAAGCATCAATTCTTCACGTCATTTTGTTCCAATGCCTTGTTTATCCTGTAAATGTAAATATGAACGTTTTAAGCATCAAATCTATAATAAAGCAATATTAAACAAGGCAATAATCATGAGATTTTGATATGAAAAAGTATCAATTATTTGATGTTATCAAATATCCTCTCACTTGACTTCTACTTGCCCTCAAGTAGACTTGTTAGAATAATTTATAAAAAGATTTTCCCAATTTGACTCGGAGAAATAATTCACAATTTACTTATGCTAGAAAACATCAAAGCCGAACACCTCACGAAAAAGGGATTAAAATTACTCAACTCTCACTAGTCTATGTGTTTCATTTTCGGGGTTGTTAGGAATACAGAAAGTGTTGATTATTAATGAGATCTCAACGATCGTCCCTTATGGGAAGATTGTTAGGAATTCAGTTTTAGTGAAGCGACGATCATTATTGATCTCATGAGTCTTGTAATAGTTAGATAATATTATGTGTTTAATAGTTAGTCCAATAGGCTAGTTTATTAGACTAAATATTGTAATAGTCCATGACCCGGCTCATGAAAGCCCAAGTACGGCCCAACCCGGGTTATGAAGACTATACAAGCAACCCTCTCTTAACATAGAGAGGGTGTGAGTGTGTGTAATCAAAGTGTGAAAGAGGAATTCTCTCCTCACTTTCTTTATGCTAATAAAAAAATATCCAAACACCTTCACCACCTCTTTCTCTCTTCTCTTATTCTTTCTCTCTTCTCATATTCTTCTTTTATATGTGTGATTTATGAGTTTCTTACAATTGGTATCAAGAGCCATGGTTTCATCTTGGGTCGATTAGTTAGGTCGATTAGTTGTGTGATTTATGGTTTCACTGTTTTGAACATTCGGATTTAAAAAAAACGTTCTTATACTCATCATTTTTATAGGTCTTGTTTTTAATAAACCGTTTCAATTGTAGTCTATTATGGGCTTGGGCTTTTGTTTTAAATCTCACATTATTAAGCCATGAAACTGATTGAAATTGAAGAGCTATCAAACGTGTCATTTGTAGTCTTTTTGTGATTCGCCTGACTTCGACGCCACAAAGGGTTTATAAAAATATTAACTTTTGTCTTTAAAATCCAACGTTGTGCTTCTTTGTTATTATAATGGTCCTTGTCCCTAGTATTTGAATAAGTTTAACAAGGATTGAATTTTTGTGTCTGTTTGAAAACAAAATCGTTGGCAGTTTTATGAGCACATGAACAAACTTTAAATTTCGATTTTTAATGTGTCTAATGCATAAAGTTAGTATTTTTATGGTTGTTTAATGTGTCTACAACAAAAGTATACAAAAATTTTGGATTCAAATCGTTAAAAAATGTATCTTTTGTGATTTTTGGTGTCGTTTGGTTGAAGACAAAACTTGAAGACATTGAAGACATTGAAAGAAGAAGACTAATGCAGTTGTCACCGAATAGAAGAAGAAAAAGAAGTAACGTCCAACCTTCACCGATTCTCAAAGTCTTTATCCACCGAAGTTAAAGAAATAGAAGCCAGCGAAAGAAGAGTTTTATAGAAGAAAAGAAGATTAACACAACTGTCTCAATAGCCCAGTTGGTTAAGAGAGGTGAAGTTAAGATTTGGCAGACAAAGTCCTGGGTTCGAGTCCTATTTTTGCTTTAATTTTAAAATACTGCAACTCAACCAAACCACAACACAACCACCCACCGAACCTTCATCACCGACCCACCACCACTGAACCATCAGCCACCAAACCAAAATATTTCAAATTTAGTCCCTCCCAGTGAAAGACTTTGCAAACTTAATCTTTGGTTCATTTCTTGACAAAAGTGTGCAACTTCAGTCCTTGAAGTTTGTATCTTTGTTAAGTTTTCAACGATTTCAAGCAACAACAAACCACATAACACTTCTGTATCTTCAAAAATATCCACAAATAATTTCACACATCTGAATTTAATATGGAATCGAAAGATATGTTATCATTGTGCTCAGGTATGGGGGAGAAAGTTGTTGAGTTGGAAAAGACTTTAGCAAAACGAACAAAAGAAAATTCTGATTTGTTAATGAAAATTTGGAATCTTGAATATGCTTTTGCTTATGAATTAAAAAGGGCAACAACGGAAAAAATGACAGCTTTCGAAGAAGAAAAACGTGTTTTTGTGTCACAGATAATTCATCTCGAAAAAGTCATAGCTCAACAGACAAAAGATTTCGAGAATGCTAAGATTGAATCGTTCATAAAGAATCAATTTGATTTCTTTTCAAGTTTAATTGTTGATTGTAATATTTCTGAACTCGAAAAGTCATAGCTCAACAGACAAAAGATTTTGATTATGCCAAGCTTGAATTGTCAAACAGAACGGCTAAATTTGAAGCATATTTTGAAAAACTTAAAAATACGAAAGTTGTTCTTGAAAGACAATCGGCTCGTAAGGATGATGATTCAAAAGCTGAAAAGGGTCAATTTTTGAAAGAAATTAATCATTTAAGAACTCAATTGGAAAATCTGAAAGGGAAGTCTGTGGAAACTAATTTTGACAAACCTTTAATATTGGGAAAACCACATGCTGATAAATTTTTGATAAACTCAAATTTTAAAATCATGGTTTGTTCCTAAAGTTGTTGTGCAAAAGGATTTGTCAAAACCAGTCATTACACAGTCTTTACCTAGAAATGAAAAAGATCAACTTTTGAAACAAATTGCATTTTTAGAATCAAAGTTGACATCACAAGATATTCTTTCCCGTCAAAAAGAATACCATGAGTTAAGAACTTCATACAATGCTTTAAAAGCAGATTTTGATTCTCTTAACCGGACAAAAAGGAAAAATAAAGTTTTCAACTCATCAAAATCTAAAATAAGTGTTTTGAAACAGGTTCACACGGGTGAATCTTCAAAACCGTTTTGAAAAAGGGTTTCTCAGTTTACAACCTATTCTTTTCAAAAAGGTAGGAAGTTTTCTAAGAAATCTTAAACTTTTAAAACACCTACTCCTCAAAAGGTTTTTAAGACAAGTGCTTCAAATGGAAAGAGTCAAGTTTTTGAAACTCCGCACTCTCGCTTTACACCAGTAAAGCAAGTGTGGAGACTAAAGCAAAGTCATTTAAAACCGTTCAGGTACTTAAAATTAGAAATGCTTTCACTTCAATAAAAGAATGGCTCGACTTTGAAAATTCCAAACAGTGGAAGATTTCCATTAATTTCAAAATTGAATATTCAAAATGAAACATCGGGTTTCAATAACAGATGGAAATCTTTTTCTTCGTCAAGATTTAAAACTCCATAAGAAAATCCAAGTTTTCATAATCAATGGAAAAACAAAAGGACCTTTAAATCTCCGTTGATTCCACGAGCATTATTCCTTTTTGAAACACCGGTTTCCATCGGCATAATTCAACAGCTCCTTCAATCCCATGGAAGACAGTTGGGTTACATTTCAAGAATCCAGCAAAGGTACTGGTATGTGCTTAAATACACATACCTTTTTCCATTAAAAACGGACTTAAATGACCAAAAACAGACAGAAACT